>JABXES010009249.1:0-45305 GCA_013375695.1 Dictyostelium brefeldianum | reverse complement strand
TATTTATTTTGTGTATGTATGTGTATATACGAAGGTAATAAAAATAATAATTATAATAAATAATAATAAATATATTATAATATATTTTCTTTTTTGGTTGGTTGTTAAAATCTATACGAATTTGAAAAAGTTGTGCACAAATATATTTTTTTAGAAATAAAAATTGAATTTAAATAAATAAAAAAAAAAATAAAACAAAAAAAATAAATAAAAATTGAATTTTTATTTAGAGTTTTTTAAATATCTTGTTGGTCCTCTCCTTACTTACAAATATTAATAATAATAAAACTACTACACAAACACACAGTTTTAAAAATTTTAATTTTTATTTTTTTAAAAACAATGCAACAAATGTGTGTGTGAATATTTTTATACGATCGTATAAATCGATATTTTACTTTTTTTTAAAATATTTGTTCGATTAGATGTAATATATTTTTTTTTTTTTTCTTCTTTTTCCGTTGTTGTGTATATTAATTAATTAATTAATTAATTAATTAATTAAATATCGTGAATATCTATTAATAAGTTATTTTAAAATTTACGAAATTTTTAAATTTTTTTTAAAATTTTTTTTTTTTAGAAAAAGACACATGAACAAACAAACAACAAATCAAAAATAAACAACTTTCAAAATGATGGTGATGTAATATGTGTTACCAGAGAAATGTTGTTTTGTTATAGTTACCTTTATTGTTTATTTAAACTAGTAGATATGTTCGGAGTATTTCAGGTGTGTTTAAACTAAAAGTATGTATGTGGTATATATTATAAATACAGAATGTTGTGTTTGTGTCAGAGTTATGTGTTTGATTACTTTAAATATAGTTTTGAAAATGAAAATGATCGAGATTTAATAATATACAAAAAAATAAATAATTTTTAAATGTGTATAATTCTATATTGAGATTTAAAAAAAAAAGGTGTTGTATTAATATATGAAGATTGATAATTCGTACATCAACGAATGAATGTATAAAATAATATGTATATTATCTGTATGTACACACAATTGTGAAAAATTTTAAAAAATTAATTTTTTTTTTTAGCAATTGTGAAAGTTATTATTATAATTTGTTTAATGGTTGTGAAAAAAAAATAAATAAAAAATTTTTTAGTTTTATAACTTTGTTATGAAAAAAATCAAAAATAAATAAATTTTTAATAAAAAAAAAAAAAGTGAAAAAAATGAAAAAATAACTTCTGTACAACTGATAATTAATTATTATTATTATATTCTTTTTTTTTTTTTATGTATATCTTTTCTCTCTATATTATTTCTTTAATTGAATTTTCAGTATGCAATGGTGTGTGAAATTGTGTGTGCCAGTGTTTTATTATTTTTTTATGTGGGTGAGGGTGAGTGAGTTGGATGGTTGTGTGTTTTTGTGTGTGAATTTTTCAAATCAAATAAAAATAAAAAAAATAAATAATGATAAAAGATAGATTTTAATTAATTGTGATAATGAATAATAATATTTTTTTTTGTTGTAGTAGTGTATTATTGTTATTATTATTATATTTTTTTCTATTTTTTAATATTTTAAAATCACACTATAATCACACTCGAATGTAAGTCAACTTCTTTTTATTTATTGTGTGTATGATGATTATTTAAAACAATAATTTTATCGCCATTATTGGGCTAAAAAAAAGAAAATTTTATAAAATTTTAATAAAGATCTTGTGTGTATTTACAAAAATAGATATCATGTATAGTATTTCAATTAATTAAGTTTAACAAATAAAAGATGAGTATAAACACATACACATAGTTATTATTACTTATAATTCTATCTCTTTCAAACTCATTCACATATTTTATCTATAACACTAACCTTTTAAATAGAATTTATTAAAAATATAATACATTTTATTTAATATTCAATCAAAAAACCAATAAAACTTGTTTATTTGAATATAAAAAATAATTATGTGTATTAAAAAAAAAAACCTTTTTTTTTATTATCTGTAGATTCTAAAATTTTATAAATAGGTTTATTTTGTGGTGTGTAAATTTTTTTATTTTTTTATAAAAATAAAATATTATTGGGGTGGGGTAATATTGAATCAAAACATTATCATTGTGGATTTAAATTAAGATTTTTTTAATAAAACTGTTGTAATAATAAAATAATAATGCATTTATTTATGTGTGTGAGAGCTAAAAGAAAAAAATAAAAATAAAAAAACAATGTTATTGGAGTGTAGATATTTAAAAACAGTTTTTATTGTTATAGTTATAGTAGTTGTAGTTTGACAGTTGACAGTTATTTATATACAGAGAGAAATATACAGAGTGAATAATAGATAGATAGAGATGGAAACACATAAGGCATAGTTTAGCTTGGTAGTTTGTTTTTTTTTTTTTTAAATGTACAATAGGTGTTATTGAATATCGTAATGTATGTTTTATATATTTACTATTGTAAATATGTACATTTGATATTATGTTTATTTAATAATAATAATTTAAATAAACAGTTTGTGTTGTTTGTGTAATTAAGTTTGAACTAATTATGGACCCCATCCATTACCTATTCCACCACGGTTACCACCATTACGGTCATCATCATCATCTCCACGACCATTACCATTTCCATTACCATTGCCATTACCTTTTCCTTTACCTTTTCCTTTACCCCAATTACCCCAGTTTCCAAAATTCATTTCTTTCTGATATATATATCAGTTAATATTTATTTCTATGTTACATAACTTTTATCTATCTGTGTGTATAACGTATATATTTAATACATTACAATTAAAAATAAGTATAATACAATATAATTGTACACAAAATTGAAAAATTTATCAATATTGAGAAAAAAAAAACAAATTTAAAATGCCATTTATTTTTGGTGCAAATTTACTTTATATTTTTTTATGAAAAATATCAAAATATCTAAATCAGTTGGTTTTTTAATAATATCTATATATTTATTGTTTTTTATTATTTTATTTGATTGGTGCAAGTGTGTTTGATCTTAATTGAAATTTGTAGAAAAGGCGGTTTGGATAAAACGGTACAATAAAAATAACAAAAGGCTAAATAAAAATAATATAATTTATTTCCGATATTTTATTTTTCATCGATTATTACATGAATGAATAAAAAATTGAAAAATATGATCATTTGCGTCTATCAGTATCATATCTGTTGAGTTTCTTGTATATGATAAATTAACAACCAAAATACAGTGTAAATTATTTAGATATCATTTTAAAATCTTACACTATTGGCAGCGAAATCAATACAAAAGAATTTGATGTATTTCATTTTTATTATACTTTTATCAACAAGGAATCAATAATGAATATGGTTTATCAACTTATTTAAAAAATAGATTATCAAATCATCAAGAATATTATATTGTTGATTGGTCAAATATAAATTAAATAAACTACGTTTTTAATTGTTAAAAAAAGGTAGAAAAAAAAGGACAGGTTTTATTTATATCTATTTAACTAGTGAGGGGATGATCTTTACTAAACTAAACTAAAATACACCAGTCAATTGATGGTTTAATTGTTTTTGGTGTTGAAAGTTCAATTGCCATGTGACCAGCATAAAATTCTGTATTATATTCAGTACCATTATCATCAATTAATACTGGGCATGATAAATAACCTTTTGGAATATCGTTGGAATCAATGAATAACCAATCTGTAGTTTCAGTTTCACCTCTAAACATTGGTGTATATGTTTTGTTGTCAGCTTTCCATTTACCATCATTATCAAATACACAAAATACAGTTATCCATCCTGAAAGGTATGTAGGACCGCTACCACCACCAATATAATTTGCAATTTGATTATACCATTGAGTATCTGGATTGCCTTGAGATGTTGCAATGAATTTATCAATTACAGGTTCTAATAGATCAACCCATTGTTTCATTAAATCATTGTTACCTTTGAAATCAAATTCTTTTAATTTGTTTACTCTACTCTTAATGTCAAGCCAATCTTCTGTGGTACCATGTAATGTTACTGAGGGAAGACCGCACATTAAACTCATCTTGAATGAAAAGTATGATTTAAGTGTACACATTAATGCAATTGATGAACAAATGGTATCTTTTGGTGTTGATGTTGAAAATTTACCAGTTACCCATTCACGAATCGATGGATCTTTAATATTCTTTTCAATTTCATGTGTCATCTTTATTGTCATTTCTTCATATGGTGCAGTCATTAATGTACCATTGCCATGAACTGTCAATTGTTTTTTACCTTGAAAATCTACAATCTTTTCTCTTAATTGTTCAGAATTTGCATTTACATACAACGAAAATTGTACTAATATTGCCATCCATATATCATCTGGACGAATCTCTAAATTGTGATGTTTAGAGTATGCCAATACCGCTGAATATACAAATGAATTATCACCACGAATTGATTTTGAATTTTCTGTTATACTGGTTTTAACTACTTTCTTATCAGCATCTTTTGGTGATTCTTTTAATAAACTATGATTAAATTCTTTTTCACCTTCAACACTTGTTTCTTTTACATCTGATACTTTAAATGTTATTGTCATCTTTTATTTATTTATTATTTGTATAACTATTTATTTATTTGTATTGCTGTGTGTATTGTATGTTTTATAAAACTATAATGAATGGATTTGTGATTTTTTTAATTTATTCAACACTGAAAAATAAAATCAAAAAAAATTGTTTTAATTTTTTTGTTTGAAAATTAAACAAAAGAAGGTTATATATTTTTAAAATGGCATTTTATTTGAATTTCGCCTAAATTTTTTTGGACATACAATGAAAAAAATATGGAAATAATAACACTGGTTGGTGGAAATGAATAAAAAAGCACGGAATAAAATACGATCATTATTTGAAAAATTTTAAAAAAAAACTTTTTTTTTTTTCAACAAACAATAAATAACCTCATAATAACTCTATAACTTACAGTTGCAACAGTAAAAGTTGGATTTGTAGTATCATCTCTACAACTATTTATAGTTGAATCATATGAATATCCAAATTCTCATTGTGGTGATATCACATCACTTCAATACTATATAAAAATAAAATAGTTAAAAACTAATATTATTTGTAAATAATTAATTATTTTCATTGTGATGTATGTATTTTTATTATCTATTAAAAGAATATTTAATAATAAGTTTATTATTGGTTGATGCCAACTTATTTTTTAACCAAAAACTTTTTTAAAAATAAAATATCTGTTTTAGTTATTTATTTGTTGATATTATATTTTCTCTTCCAATTGTTGTATAAAATTATGTCACCTTGGTCAGTTGGTGTTTTATAAAAGTATACCATATTTATTTAATACACTATCATTTTTTAAAGAGTTTCCAGCTTCTTTTTCAATTGTTATTAATAGATAGAAATCACCAGATTCTTTATCATGTTGCATAATTGAATAACCAGGAGGTAATATAGAGACACCACCAGAAGTACCACTAAATAAATTACCATGACCAAAATGTAACAATGGACCTTTTAAATCAAATTTACACCAATTTGTTAAAATTATATCAGCAGACCAATTAATTCTATTTTGAATGTGTTGATTTTCTTCAAAAAATGAAATTCTATTTGCAATTGATTGAGGTGAAAGTGAATCAATTAAACCATTTCTAAATTCCATCGAAACTCTTTTACTTGCTTCATTTGAAGTATCTAATAAATCTAATCTTGATATACTTTTACTCCATAAATTATTAAAATTACCAAAATATTTACCAACCATATCATTCAATGATGCTCTTTCTCTACCATCTGCTGCCATTGCAACATGTTCTAAATTTGATTCTTCACTTGATCTACCACCTAATCTTGGTATATTTGAATTGTGTCTTGCTCTTGTTATTACACCACATATTAATGTTGTTAATGCATCACCTGTTGAAATCCATGTTGTCTCTGTTGTCTGTGTTGGTGAAAAATCATTTTTCAATTGTTCCATTAATTGTTTTGTTATTCTCCATCTTGTAATTTCCGAGGGTTTAAGGAAATATTCTGGTGGTCCTGTTGAAGGTGATTCCAATAATTTAAAAGGTGGCGGTATTGTTGGTTTATCTGATTTAAATGCTTCAAAGTATCTACCAGGATTACGATTCCAATCATTTGGTATTTTATCTAAATCCACTTTTTCACCTCTTGTAATTTGTGCCCATAATTCTAAAAAATCTAAAAATCCACGTAAATCTGATGCTTGATGATTAAATGATGATGCAACACAAATTGTATTACACGAAAACTGTTTTGATAATATATACTGATTAATATATACATATATTAATCAGCGGATAGTATAAAGTATTAAGGTACGTACTTTAGTAATTTTAACAGCTAATATACTTGAAGAAGGATCTAATATAACTTCAGTACGAGGTGATAATTCTTTATAATCTTCAATGTATGGTGTATCATTTTTTATATCTACTATGAAAGGAGTTGGTTTTATGTGATCTTTATCTAATATAATTTCACTATTTAATATTGAACCTATTACTGGTGTATATAATTCCAATGTTTCTGAAAGTGATGTTTTTAATTTATTTACAAATTCATTAAATTCAATTGTGTTTGTTACATTATTAAAAAAACGATGATTATGAATTTGGATTGCTGGTGATAATAAATCTAAACCATGTAGTTTAATTTTAGTTGGTACCTTATGTATTAAATTATATTTATTTGATGGTAATATTGATTCAATTTTCATTTTTATATATTTGCTTTTGCTGAAAAAATGAAATAAATTGTCAGTTTTTGACATAAGCAAAAAAAAAAAAAAAAATTTATAATTCAGTTTTGATAATTCGCTGGTTGACAATTATCGTTGCTTTGAATACGATAGTATAAAAAAGAATGGAAAAAAGAAAAGAAGAAACTCAAGGTCATATGGATGGTTTTTATTTAGGAAAGATTGATATTATAGCAAATGGATTTAAATGTCAATTTTTATTTAATACAATTGTTCGTGAAATGTTTATTTTGTTATTCCGAGAAAAATGGTTAATTGAAAGTGGTTTCACAGAATGGAAGAATAATGTTGCTCATTCAAATGATTAAAGAATCAAATTGATATTTGATTATAGATTATCTGGTTTAAATGGAGATAGAAATGAATTTGATCATGGTCATTTACATAATTTTACAATTGCTTGTTTATATGTTGAAATTAAAGAATGAAATCAGAAGTTGTAGTGGTGATTATGTAAATTTAAAATTCATGCGGAAGCTATGTCAAAATTTATATACGTTTTAACAACGCATTTAGTGCTCACACTTACAATAATACATGAGATAAATGGTTTACATGTGATATAATTTTTAATTTACGTCAAATTTATTGTTTTTCATAATGAATGAATTGGGATATAGTGTTGCGGGTTTTTAGTACAATCTAAATATTTCATAATAATCATTTCGATAATTAGATTCATGATATTATTTTTTTTTAGCTTTTAGTTTTTTTGACATACCCTTGGTTTATGACCACATTTTAGAAAAATATTTTATAATTTAGAAGATATCTTGTTAGAAAATATCCAATTATTTTTTATCAGCATTTTTTTCTTTGATTTAAAAGATTAATAAATAAAATTCAGAGACATATTCCAAACTGTAATATTATTTTTTCATTATTTTTCAATAATTTCCTTGTAATTATTATTAAACACACATACAATGAAATTATCAATTTTTTTAGGTGTAAAAAGTTGTTTCGCAACAACAACACAATTTTTAAATTTTGTTCCATACGAAAATGCACAATGTTGTGGATCACCAAGTGGAATTGGGTTTGGAGCTATTACTGATCAATGTTTAACATTTGGTATGTTGTTTATTTTTTTGTTAATTATTATCAAAACAACAACAATTGACTAATTTATAAATTAATATTTTAAATAGATCATGCAACCAATTGGTTATTTCAAATAACAGAAAACTCCTCTATTAAATTAACACCATATATTTATAAAGGAGGTGAATCATGTGAAGTACCAAAAAATAGTGGATTCACTTATAATGTTGGTGATTGTATTGCAGCAACTGAATTATCTCTCCAAAATTCATTATCTCCACCTTTTCCTGAAGTTAAATGGTTTTATAAATTACAAATTCATTTGTTACATCATACATGTATCCAGAATGTGAATTAAAAAATAGATTAGTGGTTATATATTATACAAATGGTACCATGGCCTATAGTCCACATGATGGTTATCTAGAATTCTCTTGTGAAAATATTATACCAATTGTATCTCTGTGTTATCAGAAGTTTATTTTAATTTATCCATTTTATCATTAAAATCAAATGAAACTAGGTATTTATATATGTGTTATATGCGACTATCAAAGAGTATCCTAATCTTTTAATTTTTTTTCTCTGTAGGTTGTTTACGCTAATACATCAATCAACTGGTACAAAAGAATCATGTGGTACATTTAGCTGTCATTACGCATTTCAGGCTAATCTATTAAATTTCAACATCCAAAAGGCTGGTATGGGAAAATGGTTCTAGAATCCTGATCGTTCAATTGAAACAACTACATTTTCAGAATACATCAAAAGTTGTATGTGTTGAATATATTGGTAATGCATTACAACTTCCAAAGATTGGAATGATTACCACTCATTTCAGTGAATTATTCCAAAATTTGTAAAAGAAGAGTGCAATGGTGGTGTAAATTGCAAGTTGAATAATTGTCACATGTTTTGTTCAAAAAATTTTGATAACCTTCAATTGGTGATGAAACTGATTGAGGCCATTCTAAACCAAGGTCAGTCTTTTAGCAGATCTCTGGCCGTGTTAAATCAAGAAAAACAATTATTTTTAAATAAAACATTATAAAATAAAAAATGATAGTATGTGTGTGTGTTTAATGATGTGTTTGATTTATTTTATAATAATTTTTGGGATCTAATTTCTTCTAATTTCTTTAAAACTTCGGAAGGAGTTCTTGAAAGTTCATCAGCGATTGATCTTTGTTTTTGTTGATCCAATGATGAAAATTGTTCACAAAGGTCACCATCAATTATATTTTTAACAGGGAAATAGTAAGAACGGTATGAAAGATGATCACGACCACATAATGGTAAATGATCATTTCTCATATTCATTTCCAATGTTGAGAAAAAGTCAACATCTTCACGAGATGAAAATGGAATCAATGCACCAATTGCACCACTAACAGTTGTATAAAGTATAACATCTGTACCACCAACAATCAATGAACATTTATTCAAAGTTGTAACAGTATCACCAACAAAGAAATTTGCAATATGTTCCAATTTATGAGGTGCACCATTTAAATTTGAAGTTTCAAATTTTAATTTTGAACCAGTTGGATCTTCTTCAACTTCATCTGAAACAGATAATGGTAGACGAAGTATAAATATATTCCCAAATTTATCAGAACCAGCAACAGTATCATAATCTAACATAACTGAACTTGTAATCCAACGTGGTGCTAAATCATCTGCGAAAACATACAACATATTTTCATTACGTTTATATTTAATGTAATGAATTGATTCTTGAATATCACCAACTACCAATCTATCACCTAATGAATGAATATTTACAATTGTATTTGGAAGGTTCTTTGTTTCACATTTTCTCAATAATTTCTTTTTACCCATATCATAAATACGAATACATTTACCAACACCACAAACTAATTTACCTTGGAATGCAGACATTGCATAAACTGGTTCTTCAACTTCAGTTTTGTATACCAATTCCAATCTTTTACCATCATCAATAAATTTATAAAGATTAATTGATGCGGATCGGAATGATTTTGGATTCAATATGAAATCAACTGCTGTACCAACTGCTAAAAATATTTCATTACTTGCACCTACGCTACCATCATTAAATGTACATGTTGTTACACTAAATGCTGCTTCATTTTCATCGAGTTCCAATGATTCTAAAAATTGATGTGTTACAGGATCCATAATTTTAATTTTTGAAATCCATTTACCTTTACCTGCTTTTGGTTTATAAATTGGTTTAAATTGATCTTTACTGTCATTATCACTATCATCACTATCAGTTTCAGTTTCCATATCATTTGCATTTCTTTTATCTTCTTTATCTTGAATATATTTTTGTTTTCTTGTAGAGTTGATTTGATCTATATCCAATGACTGAGTATTGAAATTTGTTTCAGTTTCCAATAACAATATGTAACCAGTTTGTGGATGAATAATGAATCTTCTTGGTGTATTTGTTAACTTTATAGATTCCTGATTGAAGAGGTCACCAAGTTTATCAATTGAAAAAATGATAATTTTATTTTCAGCTGTTGCAACAATACTTTCTGCGGCTTGTTCAGATGATAAATTTGATGCATTTTCCAATGGTTCAATTGACAATGGTACCATATTCAATTTACCTTGATTAACATAATTTAACCAAACTCTACTCGATAATGCCAATACTGCATTTAATCCACGTACTTTAATTTTAAATAATTTAACTGGTTTTCTACCAAGTAATCTAGTTCTAATATCTGATAATTCACCTGTAACACTATCTAATGTTGCACGTTTAATTACACCATTCTTTAATCCAACAAATAAAAATAATGATCCACCAGTCAATGATGATGTACTTGTTGCTTGGTTGACTACTTTTTTACCAACTTCACTATTACTTGAATCTGATAATTGCATTTCAATGATTGATAACGATTCAATGTAAATTTTATCAGTATCCAACATTGAAACTTGACCTAAACAATTATCTCTATCCAATGAAAGGATTCTAATTGGACCTTCCCAATCTGATACAGCGATAAAACGTGCCATTGATCTACCTTTTGGAATTGGTGAAATTTCAATGCATGCAATATCTCTACGTAAATCTTTTTTAATGATTTCAATAAGGTTACCAGCTTGATCCAATTCAAAATAAATGATTTCACCACCAGATAATGCAATTGCCAATTGTGATTGATTAGCAGATGCACGTACAATTGTTTTTCTACCAGGTGATCTCCATTCATTTACTCTCATATCAGATCTAATATGACGAAAACCAGTTGGAAACACTTGAATAATTGCATCGTCTCCCATTGATTTAACGAGTAGTGTTGTTGTTGTTTCGAGTATACCTGAATCATGTGATTCTTGAATAGTTTCACCAACACTCAATACACTAGTTGTACCAACAAATGAAACAACAATATATTTATCAGTTGTATCACCACCTGCAATTGGATTAGTTGATTTAGGTATTGTCCAAATACCGCTTGGTATACCAGGTAGTCCTGCTGTTGTAATTGTTGATACTGATAATCCATGTCTTAACACTTTTAAACTTGAATCTTTACCAACACCACACAATGAATATAATTGTGGATTCTCTTCTCTAACTAAATCTAATACTTTAAAATCAATTATTGGTGATAATGATGATAGGGTACTTGTACATTCTAAATTCTTTAACCCACTTTCATTCTCTCCTTCCTCTTCTTCACCAGCAGATACACTTGATGCAAGTGCTATATCATTTGGAGATGCTTCACTCTTTGGTAATCTTGGATAAAACCAAATATGACCATCTTCAGTAGTTTCCAAATTATTCGATTGACTGATCTCTTCCTCTTCATCACCAAGTGATTTAAAAAAGTATAATGAATGATCACCAAATTCCGAAGCAGAGAATAAGAAACCATTTTTCAATACAGTTAAACAATTTGCCAATGGAATTGTATCAAAGTAAAATATATTTACACTTGATACCATTTGACCTTGATATGACAATGTTACTTTATACAGATCACCATGTTCAGATTGAAGCAAAAAGAAAAACATTCCTTTTTGTTTATGTGATGAATATGATGTTATTAACAATCCTTTACTACTATCTGTACCATAACGTCTTGGTATAATTGCTTTTATCTCTGGATGATCTTGATTTCTAAATGTAACTGTATTTTCACTTGTAATTAATACACCACCTGGTCCTTCATTACCACCTGGTACTGTCATCACTGAATTCGATGTATCATCAATTTGATCACTCCATTTTCTAACTACATTATTTAAACCTAAATCTAATTCATAAAATGTCAACAATTTCTTTTTCTTTCCCAACAATCCTTGATGATCATCCAACATTTCATCTGTTAATTCATTACTATCATCTTCTTCTGTGTAATCCACTGAAATTGTTGCAAAAATTGGATTCTCAAATCCAACATCAACACCGCACATTGAAAAAACAATTGTATTTGATTTATGTGCTTCCAATGGTGATGATATTGTTAAATTTGCTGATGAATCTCTATTTAAAATATATACTAATTTTTGTTTTTCAATTGCTCCTATAAATAATAAGTAGGATATATTAGTATACTAGTGCTTTGTATGTGGGTATATGTGCACAACTTACCAATCATGAATGCTCTTCCTTTTGGATCTACAGCTAAATATTGACCAGGTACAATACGTCTACAACCTGAACGACCAAATGTTTCTTGATGTACTTTATCAAATTGATTTTTTAATGGATTATATTCAAGAATGACAACACGACCACTATCAGAACCAACAATAATATAATCTTTAATACCACTTGTTAAACGAAATGGTATAATTGATCTAATTACACCAAATACTTCAGTATATAATACAGATTGCATTTTACCATCTTCATCATAACGTATCATTTCTAATGATCTTCCATGATTTAATATAATTTCAATTTGTTTAGTTCCTGAAAAATTACCACTAATAGATTGATATACTGCTGTTGGTCTTTGTAATGTTAAATTATATAAATACATTCTTTCGTAGTATCCCACACAATCTATAAAAACAAACAAATAACGATTTGCAAATTAAATAAAAATTGCGAAAATGAAAAAAAATTAAAAAAAAAAAAAAAAAAAAAATGAACGTGATGAATTTTCGCCAATGAAAATAATTTTTAAAATTAACACACAACATCTTGAACACACTTTCACTTTTTATTGATTAATTATATTTTTATACTTTGAAACCATTTAAATGCTAACAATTTGAATCTTTCTATGAAAACTTTTGCAGCATCATTTTCATTTGCTTTTTCAGCCAATTTATGAAATTTAATAAATTCATTAAAATTGTAACCAAAAGTTCATAAACTTTATTGATAGCTTCTTGAATACTACCAAGTTGAATTGATAAAACTTTTACAATATTAGACATTTTAGGTTCATCAATTTCTTTGTGAAATGAACAATAATCATTAGATAAAAACCCAATATATGAATAATAATATCTCATTTTTGAAATTTCTGGTGAATTATATGTTTCTTCTGATAAAAATAAATCATGACCAGACATAATAAGTGATAGTGCAAAATCACTTCCAATTTCTTTACCTCTAATAATAGCATATTCTTCATAAGACAAACCAGAATTGTAAACATTCTTTTTATTTGCATCTATACTTGAAATGTTCTTCAATAATTCTATTTAAATTTCCAGGGTGACCAATTCCCTTATATATCCCAATAAATCTTTCCAATTTCCAAAAATGAATCTTGTGTTTCTTTTGAGAAATAATCTGTTTCAAAATAATCATCATCTAAATAAATAATAATTTATTACTATTAGTATACATATATACAACACAAACAATCTAATATAATAACATTATTATTTTACCAATAATAAAACCATAATCATAGATTTTAGTTGAAAAAAGATATGCTTCATAATCTAAAAAAGAATATAAACCAGAAGAAATACTTTCAATTCCATATGATAAAAATTTTTCAAGCTCTTCATTTGATTTAAAAGTACCAATTTCCAATAACCATTGTTTTCTCTCTTAACTTTTCATTTTGATTAAAAGTTACTTCAAAATCTATACTTTCTGATAATGGTATATGTTTATATTGCTCACCATTAAATAAATTTTTATCAAAACTATGACAAATAGTATTCTTCTTTATACTTTCTTTTCTATTATTCATTTTAACAATTTCTAATTAATATTAAAAATAATTTAAAAATTTTAAAGAAAATTAAAAAATAATAAATAAAAAAATTATTCTTAACCTTGTTTCAATTGTTATATTTTTAATTACTAATATAGATCCAATTAGATAATATATTTCAATTGTTATATTTCAAAAAATAATTTAAAAAATAATTTGAAATATTTTATCTAATCTGATCTTTATCAGTAATTAAAAATAAATAATATTATATCATTATTATGACTATTTTGTTATAGAAAAAATTTTATTTTATGTGCACCATTTAATATTTTTTTTTGGGATAAACATAAAGGTAGTTGTATTTGTACACTTATTTGTTGTCTCTTTTGAAAATAAAATAAAATTATCTCATGAAATTCTTCACATAAAAAAATAAATGAAAAATAATTTTTATAAATAACACATCATGAACACACTTCCACTTTTATTTGTGTGTTTACTATTTGTATTTTTTTTTTATGTGATAAAACCAATAATTAGATAAAGGATGTGTATACAGGTTGTTGGAAGAATTATTATTGTAATTTATCAACTGTTAATCTATGTGGATTGGATTCACCAGCAAAGAAACCATCACCAGCATCATCAAAGTAAATGTAGATGGTTCTTCCATTGAATTGTTTACGGTTTTCAACACTAATTGAAATTGTTCCTACAGTTTTCCAAACACCCAATGCTATTTGTGTCATATTTTGGTGGTGGATTAATATATTATGATGATGGTATTTTCCCAATGGAATGATTAAATATGGTTTATATGTATACATACCACCCGGTTTCATGAGAGCAAGTTTAGCGGTTTTACCGTCTTTGAAAGTAAGTCTTTTATTATCAAATTTGATAGCAGCATTTGACTTGGCTGGTTTACCTGTTGAATCACCACATTTTACTTCAGTGAATTCTTCAACGGTTGCATCTGGATAAAGTCTAACAGCTCTATATAAATTTAAATAAATTGATTATAAAAAAGTGTTAATATATATTAAATTAATGATTAGTTGCCATTATTTGGATTATTAATATTTACTTGTTCCAACTTTTAGCCTATTATAATTTAAAAATATTGTTAGTTAAATAAAATGATATCATAATAATATGTATATTGTATATATACATACTTGATTAACAATGATTACTCTGAATCCACCTTTTTCAACATCAGCTTTTGGCGGAAATGAAACGTAACTGGTGTCATCTTTATCACCAGCCTTATCAATTAAGCTATAAATTCCGTATGAAACTCCACCAACTATGGAAACAATTTTAGGACCTAATATAACACCAGCAAGTACAACTATTGAAAATTCAAAATGTTAATATATTTTCATAAAAACATTATTATTGAAAATAAATTCTTACATGGAGCAGCCATTTTTTTTTTTTATATTAAATTATTAAACAATTAAAATGAATGATGAACAAATAAATGGAATGAAAATAATGAATGATGAATGAAAAAAAGTTCTGGTCTTTTTATATTTTTTTTTACCATGATGTAACGTGTTTTAAAATCATGTAAAATCTTTAACGGTGATCGTTGCTGATTGATTTATAATTTTTATTGTTTTTTTTTGTTATGTGGTGACAAAGAAAAAACATCTTGGTACCTTAAGTTTTTTAAACTAATTATAATAAAAATAAATATCAACAACCTACCACTTGAAAAATATTCAAAAACTGGTTAAATTAGCTAAATTTGTAAAAAAATTACAAAAAAAAAAAAAATATTTTTTTTAAAATTGTTTTTGCCAAGAGAATTGTGGTTTAAATAATTATTAGTATTTAAATAATTTATATGTTGAAATAGGATTATTTTGCAAATCTGAAAAGGCGATTGCATCATCAAAAAAATAAATGATATAAAATTTTTTATAAATTATTTTGATTTTAAAATATCAACACCATATTTTTATTAATACTCTTCATATGAAAAATTGATACAAATGCAAAATATAAACAAGGGATATTCATAACGAAGTATCCCAAAGCAAAGGCAACAGATATGCTTTTGTCCACAAAGATAAAAACATACAAAAAAGGATTTCTAATTTTGAATATAAATAAAAATATATATTTCCACCAATATCGATATATATCTTATTATTTCGTTGTGGTTGTTATGAAAAAATTAAAAAATACAATTGAGTAATTACATATGTTATAAATTTATTAATTTATTATCATGTTATTATTATTGCTATTTGTAGTTGGAGTAGTAATTGGAATTATAGGAGTTGAAGTTGATGATGTTGATGATGAGGGAGTAGCAGGTTTTTTATCTCTTGATTTATTAATATCATTATTTAATTTATCATACATTAATTCATCTTTACGTGAAACTGATGGTTTAATCTTTGATAATGAATAAATGAAATCAACCATTGTAACAGTATCAGGTTCATTTGTTTGTGATTCAAAACCACGACTAATTGCATGATTTGCTGCTTCCTTGACGAGTAATGAAAGATCTGCACCAGAGAATGAATGACAACGAATATCTGTACCAACTACGACAAGATCAACTGATTCATCAATTGGTATTTTATGTGTAAGTGTTTTAAGAATTTCACATCTTTCTTCTGGTGAAGGTAATGGAACATACACCATTTTATCAAGACGACCTGGTCTACACATAGCAGGATCAATAATATCTGGTCTATTAGTTGCGGCGATAATGAATACTTCTGAACGTTTTTCCAAACCATCCATTTCAGTTAGTAATTGATTTACCACACGTTCAGTTGCTTGATTACCACCATCACCACCACCTCTTTTTGGAGCAAGTGCATCAAATTCATCAAAAAATATTACACATGGTGATGAAGCAGCTGCACGCTGAAATACTTGACGTACAGCACGTTCAGATTCACCAACATATTTATTCAATAGTTCAGGTCCTTTAACTGAAATGAAATTTGCTTGACATTCACTTGCAATTGCCTTTGCCAATAACGTTTTACCACAACCTGGTGGACCATACATTAATACACCTGCTGGTGAATCAATACCCATGTTTTTATATTTCTTTGGATAACGAATTGGTCTAAGAATTGAATTTGTCAATTCTTCTCTAACACCACTTAATGCACCAACATCATCCCATGTAACATTTGGTATTGTTGCAAAACCTTCTCTCTTTGCTGCTGGTACTACCTTTTTCAATGCCTTTTTAAAATCTGGCATTTCAATATATAAATTTATTAATTTTTCCGGTTCTAATGGTTGTTTTGAAATTAATAATTCAGTTGATAATGGTGTAGTATTGGTACCACTTGTTGAATGTACATTTGAATTGAATATTCTATTTACTGAATTTGTAGCAGCTTCTTTAACTAATAAATTAATATCAGCACCAACATAACCTGGAGTGAGTGTTGCAATTTCTTCATAATCAAAATTTGGTTGTAATCTCATTCTTGATGTAATTACTTTTAATATTTTACATCTTGCTGCTTGATCTGGTATACCTAAACAAATCTCTTTATCAAATCTACCACCAATTCTTAATGCTGTATCCAATGATTCTGGTCTATTAGTTGCACCAATTACAACTACATGTCCTTTTTTAAAATTTGTTTGTTGTTTAATTGTTGTAGTAGTACTAGTAGTTGTAGTAGTAGTGGTAGTTGTTGGATCAATTTCAATTACTGAATTATCTGTTGTTGTGGTTGATGGGTTGATTATACTATCATTTGCAGTATTTGATTCAGTTGATAAATAATTTAAACTATCCATACAAGTTAATAATTGAGAGACTATTCTTCTTTCCATATCTTTAGAGGCAGATTCTCTTTTTGGAGCGATTGCATCAATTTCATCAATAAAGATGATACAAGGTGCTTGTGCAATTGCATTACTGAATAAAGTTCTAATACGTGCTTCAGATTCACCAGATACACCACTAGTGATTTCAGTTGCGGATATTGCAAATAATGGTACTTTTAATTCACCAGCAATTGCTTTTGCCAATAACGTTTTACCACAACCTGAAGGACCATGTAATAAAATACCACGTGGTGGCTCAACACCTAAATGAGAATAAATTTCAGGATGACAAATTGGATATTCAATATGTTCTCTTATATCTCTAATACATGCTTCAATACCACCTAAATTTGAAAAATTAATTAATGGAATTAATCCTGTTGTTGCTGTATTATTATTACTTGTATTTGAAAATGGGAATGAATTATTTGTACTATTACTACTATTCTTTAATTTTTTCTTTGGTTTGGTATTTGGTGTATTTGGTGTATTTGTATTATTTACATTTGTATTATTATTTTCATCTCTTATTCTTTTTGCTGTTGTTGCATTTGTTGTTGGGTTTGTTGTGGTTGTTGGTGTCTTTATATTTTGTTTATATTGTGAAATTAATTGATCATTTAATATATTTTGAATTGGTGGTGGAGTTGTTTCAGGTGGTGATATAATTTCACAATCATCATCATTCATTTTATCTTCATCTGAATCTACTACATCATCATCAGATGATAAATTTTGTACAATTTGACTCATTGCTGTAACACCACCATTAACAGGATATATATGTTAATATTAATTATTATTGGAATTTATATTTATATTATTATATTCTATATGGGGGTAATTACCATTCGCAACTAATTGAGTGAATCCTTTTAATGGTTTTCTATTATATTCAGGATATGTTGATCTTAATTTATTTGCAATAAAATCTGTATTCAATATAACTGATTCATCAAGATTTAATTTTTCAATTCTATCTATTAATTTTTCATTTTCACTATTACCACTTTTAAATTTTTTAATTGCCATTGTGTGTGATTAAAATAAATAAAATGAAATAATTTAATTTTAAAAAATAAAAAAAAAAACGAAAACTGTGAAAAAACGAAATTTTTTTTATTTTTTTTTCGAATTAAAATTATTTTTATTTATTATTTGATCAAAATCGGTTAACATACAATATATACATTCCAAATGTGTGAATTGCATAAGATTAGTTCCAGATAATCACTATACTTGATTAACAATACCACCACTTACATTATCACACTCACATCCAATATTATAATAAATAATTAACATAGCATGTGTGTTTGTGTGGTTTAATTTTTTTAAATGATAAAAAAAAAGATTTATACATAGCAAAATCAAAAATAACAACGAATTTATCATATTACATGTGGTCCCACACACAAATAAAACACTAACCACACCATAATGCGAGATTGTGTTATTTATTTTTGGGATGTTTGTTTTTTTTTGATTGTTTGTTTGTGTGCATGTGACAATTGCACATGATGATATTGATAATATATTTTAATGTTTATTTTTAGAGCTCTCACTCTTGATAATTGAATACAGCTTTAAAAGTTATTATTATTATTTTTTTTACCATTCAAAACACACATCATACAACACAAACACATCATACATATTGTAGTATTATTGAAATTAATAAAAAGTAAGTAATAATAAATAAAAATATAAATAAATCACTATACTATTATTACAAAACTTATATTAATATTTATATCAACAACAACAACAAATAGATAACACAACAAAGATGAATAAAAATTTAGAATTATTTAATAAAATCAATGAAATTTCAGAACCTGCATATTACCAACAAATAAAATTAAATATTTATAAATATTATCAACAATTAGTAATTTCAAATAGTAACAATAATAATAACAATAATAATAACGTCAACAATAATAATGTATTAAGTAGTAGTAATGGTAATAATAATATTATAAATCAACAAATTGAAATTATTAGACAAATAATAAATGAAATTGGACCATGTGAATCAATTTTATCAACAAATTTAGAAATTAGAATGAATTTTTTAAATTCAATAGATTTTACTGATGAAACAAATGAAATATTTGATCCATTAAGATTCCGTATAGATAGATTTACAACATTACTTAAAGATCATTTACAACAAACTTCAGTTGAACCATTGTTAATTGATTTAATTAATCGTTATAAATCATATCCATGTCAATTAATTGAAAGAGTATTAAATAAAGAAACAGTAACAAACAGTAATAATGGTACCACATTACCAAATTCAACTTCATCAACATCAATTTCATCAAAATCTACATCATCAACATTTAAATTATTAGAACCAAATCCATTGATTGTAAGTGAAGATTTAATATACCGTGAAATATCATTAGACAAAGCATATGAAATTGCAAGTTATAATCCAAAAGAATATGAATATGTTAGAAAGAATGAAAGTGGTACTTCAATTGGTGGTGTTGTAAATGGATGTTATTTCAAAGTGGATAACGGATCAAGTTTATTAAGACCTGCAAAAGAAAATGCTGTATATGAATTATATCAATGTTTATTTGCTATTGATAATAATAAAGATAGTTTAATTGCTCCAACTCAACTACTAGTAATCAACCAATTACCAATACTACCACCAGATATCAACGATTCACCAGAAAGAAAAGAATTGATTAAATTGAAATCATTACATGGTAAATCATTAGCTAGAGATATATTTAATATGGACCCTGCATTAGAACGTAAAATTGAAAATGCATTACAAAATCAACGTTCATTATTTATACAAGGTTCATTGTTCATTCAAGGTTGTACAATGTTGGAATATTTAAAACATGCTAAATCAAATCCATTGGAATACTATTCAAGATTAGATAAAGAAAGTTTTACATCACATATAATAGCATCACTGTTATTACTTCCAACAGATTATAAACCAGATAATTTAATTGTTCAAGATGGTACTGGTTTAATTATTGGTATTGATAATGATGAATCAATGGAATGTGATGAAATAAAAAAGGTTATATCAAATTCAACTAGCTACACATATACTGATAATTGTAAAGGTATTATTTTGGATTCAAGTGAAAAGATTGATGTTTCCGTTAAAAATATATTATACACATTACCATTAATGAATGAATCTGTCAACGAATCAATTAGATTACAATTTATTCAACATCATCCAAATATATTCATATTGGAATGGTTAATTCAACAATTGAAAAAAGAATCAACATTCAAGAAATTAATTAAAACTTCGTTGCCAATTTCAATTTCAAATAACGCTACCACAAATTCACAAGGTGTAGTTTATAATAATATATCATCAAATTTTATTGGTTCAATTAAAGATAACCAAGATAAAATAATTTCAAATATTTATAGAGATCTAGGATTACCATTGAAATTTGTATCTGGTTGGATTAAAGAGATGTTGGGTAGATTCACTCAAATGAAAAGAATATTAAAATCAAGTAGTGTTGGTGGTACAATTACACATCAAGAATTGTTGAAACAGATATTACCATTTACAAGTTACTATTATCAAGCATTATCAAGATTAGATTCTGATCCAATTAAACAAATGGCAGAAATTTATAGTAAAGAATTTGATTTTAAACAATTAGTTTCGAATTATTTACCTGAAGAGTATCCATCAATCTATAAGAAATTAGAAGAAAAACAATTTTCAAAAAGAAAAGAACCAACATTGAATTTATTTGAAACAATTAAAGAATTAATTAAAGAAACAAATTTCAATGATTTCACATGTAATTTAGATTTAATTAAATGGTTAGAAACATTATTTGAATATTGTAATTATTATTCCAACAATTCATCATCACCATTATTAGAATTCAATGAATCTTGGTATGGAAATAAAAAATTAATTTTCATGATTTTGGTAAAGAATGGAGCATCTGGTGAAACTTTAATGGAATTTTGTAAACATTTAACATTGACATCAAGTGAAATTAATTCAATTAAATATGAAGATATTGGATCAATTATACATATTGCAATTAATTCAAATCATTTAAATTTATTATCACAAATTAAAATGTTACATTCATTTGGTGTTGATATTGAAAGTGATGCTGGCAGTTTGTCAACACCTTTGGGATTATCAGCAGCAAATAAACATTTTGAATTATTTAAATTACTATTGAATTTAGGTGCTGGTAAATTAACATGTTATCAAAAAGTAAATGAATATTATAAATCATTACCAGATGAAAGTAAAAGAGAATTACGACCATACATTTACAAATTATCATTTATTAATCCAAAAATTGTATGGAAGATATCATTAGATCAATTATTTCCGCCAAATTCAAACACAAATACAGTGCTATTGTCAAGTAATGGTGGTAATCATAGTGGTAATAGTGGCGGTAAAATATTGAAAACTACATCTGAAGGTGAGCGAATTATTTCATTGGAACATTGGAAACAGTTATTCCATCATGATGGTTCAACAATTAAATCAAATCCACATGGATCAAGATCAGTACCATTTGTAAAAAGTAAAGGGTTTAGAATTTATTGTAAATTTGAACCACAATTTCCTGGTATTGAACTTGCTGTAACTAGATTACAAGAATTGCTATTTGGTTATTGTTCACCATATTGTGAATTAGCATCAATTAATGATATACCAGTATTATTGTCTCAAGGTATAGTTGGTGATCCATTAATTGATGTTTTAAATCATTCACCTTCAAAACTTAATCTACTATGTCCATCAAATATTTCAAAAGTACTAGTATCAGCAATACTATTTAATCCAGGTGATGGTAATCTTGGTAATTACATTGTATCACCAATTAATAATGGTAATGGAGGGGGAATTGGTATTAAAAATCAAGAACAATATCGTATTATTTCAATTGATCAAGATCAAAGTTTTATGCCAGCAATATCAAGAGAATTGTCAAGTAATAAATTATCATTACAAGTTGAAACTGTGTTATTCTTATTTAAACAAATGAATGATCCAGTTCATCAAGATGTAGTTGATTTAATTGTAAACAAAGATATTGAATCAACAATTGTAAATTGGTTAACAAATTTAAAGTATCATCATCAAGCATCAATTAATCATTTCAATAAGAAATGTAATATCACTAATAAGAAAGATTCAACTGTAGTTGGTGTTCCATTTGCACCTGGTATGATCCAGCAAATATTTTCAAAATTGACTACATTGAAATCACAATTATCAATTAAAAGAAAAAAACAAATTACACATATTCAATTATTAGAAATATTAGAACCAATGGTTGCAATTCGTTATAAACCGTTATTGTTATCATACCAATCTGAAAATTTAATTGAAAAATATAACAAGTTAAAACAATTAAATTCAATTACTGACCAACATTCAATGATGATTGGTAGTATATCATCATTAACAAGTTCAATTCATCCTTCAACATATATATTGGAATCAAGAGATATTCAAACAATTCAAGAAACTAAAAATCATTTAATGTCTTCTAAATTTGGTCCAAATGAATGTATTTTGGAATTTGAAAAAATCAAAAAACAAAAATCAAAAATTGATGAAATTTTAAAAAGTTTAGGTCAATTAAATAATAATAAATCAACATTTGGTTGTAATGGTAATAGTGGTAATATTGATGCAGCATCACCATTATCAGTATCAGTTTCAACAACACCAAGATCATTAACAAATAGTGGTAGTAGTTCAGGTAGTGGTAATGGTTCTTCAACTAATACCACTACAACAACAACATCATCATCAACATCATCATCAACTGGTTCAAAAATATCAAAATTATTTAGACATGCTTCAAGTTCACCAATTTCAAGTAATAGTAATTCAATTAGTTCATATCAAAGTAATGATAAAAAGAAAGAATTATTAGCAGATTGTTTATTGGAACAATTATTTAGACAAGTTGATTTTACAAGATTAACAGCATTACAAGAAAAACAGGAATTTATTGAACGTTTAAAAGGTAGAGAATTAAAATCAATTTCATTAAAAGGTACAACAACATTAAGATCAACATTTTTTAAATCATTTATATCAAGATCAATTGTATGTATGGATTTAACAAATAGTAGTTTTGATTCAATTTCTCAAATTGGTATATTAGGTCACCACACACATGTTATAATGCCATCATTAATTCAATTACGTATTGACGGATGTCAACAATTATTCATGTTGAAATTAAATGCTGAAAGTTTGAAAGTGCTATCAGCTTCAGATTGTTCAATTTTAAAAACCATTGATTTAATTACACCAAATTTAGAATACTTAAATCTTGAAAATAACTCTACTATAGATTTAAAAGTATGGGATATCATTACTAAAAATGGTAGTAAACTCATTAAATTAAATATATCAAATTGTAAAATTCAATCAAATCAATTACATTTCAATTTCCCATCATTAATTAAATTAATTTGTAATCATAATCCAACGTTAATTAAAACTACATTTCAATTACCATCAGTTACTCAAATTCATCTTGAGAATTGTCAAAAATTAAAATACGTCACTGGTTCAACCCCGCTATTAAAATTATTAAATTTAAATAATTCAAATGAAGTTTTATCATTAAATGATAAAAATTATAATTTAAATAATCCATTCATCCCAAGTAGTGGTACAAGTAGTTCAAGTGGTAGTACAATTGGTTTAACAGGTAATAATGGTAGTAATTTAAATAATACATTAGCAAGTAGTCATAGTATTACAAAAGATTTAAATCAATTATGTAATCCAACAAGTGCAACTACACCACCAAATACAACAACAACATTTAAAGTAAATGTATGTGGATTAGATAAACATGTATCATATTTTAGAAAATTAATTTCAAATACTACAACTGGTAAAAGTTTAAATTATAATGATAATATTAATTGTCAAGATTGTTTATTCCAATTTTGGTATTTACCCGAACTTGATAACCCATCAACAACTCAATTATATTTAAGAAATTCAAATTTACTAGTACTGTTTTTAGACTTTTCATTAATCTATAATATTAATGATAAAAACAGTATAAATGAATCATTAAATGTATTTAGAAATTATTGTAATACTTGTATAACAAATTCAATTTCAGTTAAATTTATAATGGTTTGTTTTGGATATGGTTATGAAAATGAATCAAGTGTACTATATTTGGAAATTCAAAAATTTAAATTGGTTTACAACATTGAAACGTTTATTTATTTACCACAAATAATTGAAAAGTATCAATATGATTTCATTAAAGATAATTTATTCTCTCATTTAAGAAATGATCAATTGGAAATTTGTAAAATAATTCATTTATTCAATGAAAAGAAACAATTGGAAAAACAAAAGCTACTCAACATTTTCAATATACTTAAGTCTGAAAATACATTGATCATTCAAATGTTAGATTTAATTGAAGGTTTTGATTTCTCTGATTTAATCGATCATTTCAAAGACCATATATTATCAATATTAGAAATATTTGAATTATTACATTCATTTAATAAACTATCAATTGGACAGCAACAACAGCCTACAAGCACTTCAAATGAACCATCAACATCTAGAAGAAAAGATTTCTTTAAAGCTAAAATCATTGAAAATCAACAACAAAACATATTATCAAAATTGGAAAGATATATTGAAACTATGAATATTGTAGTTGTTTTCAAAAATTTAAAAAGATTATTTTATATTGGTTTAATCAATAATATTGGTAAAATTATAAATTCATTAAAACCAATTTATCAAGATTATGATTTGGTAGATTATCAAAAATATTATTTTGAAGATGTTGAACCATTAAATTTCAATATTAAAAAATCAAATTTACATTTATTTAATTCAATTTCATCAAGTAATTTTAATTTTATAAATGGTACTGGTAAAAATGGTAATGGTGGTAATGGTGCAAATACTTCAAGTATTATTGAATGTAGTTCAAATATATATAGTTCAAATAATGCAGTACTATGTAGAGTATGTGTATATGGTAATTTACAAGCATTTCAATGGTATTTAATTAAAAATCCAAAATTATTAGATGAATCTATTATTACAAATATAAACAATGGCAATGGTGATACTAATGGTAGTGGGAATGGTGGTAATTGTAATTTAATTGAAGTTGATGATGATTATGAATTTCAATTTGATAATACACCATTAACATTTGCAATAGAGAATAAGAATTTAAATATAATTCAATGGTTGATAAATAATTATTATTTAACTAAAGGGTTACTTAATATATCATTGTTAAAATCAATTATTATTGGTGATTTAGAACTAGTTAATTATTTCATTGATAATGATGCAGATGTTAATTGTAGTGTATCATCATTAGAAATCTCTCCTATTCATTTCGCTGCAAAGTACAATAATTTAGAAATATTAGAATCACTAATTTTACATGGTGCAAAAGTTGAAAAAAAGAATAAAAATGGATTATCTTCAATTCACTATGCAGCTAGAAATCAAAATAAAGAAATTTTATCATTCTTGATTCAACATTCAAAAAATCCAAAACAATTTATAAATGATCAAACAAATATTGGTGAAACTGCCCTGTATTTTGCTTCAAGTGCTTCAAATTCAAAAGTAAATCATGAATTTTGTTGGTATCTAATTAATCACTTTAATTCGAGTACTAAATGTCAAATTGATGGTGAATATGAAATTGACATTGTTTTAAATTACTTAAAAAAATAAATAAATAAAAATAAACACTAATTTAATTGTTTTTTTTATTTTTTATTTTTACAAAATTCTTTTTTTTTTTATTCTTTATTTTACTTATTGATAATAATAATAATATCTAATATTTCAACTATAGAATGGGTTGTGGTAAAAATTTAAAGATTAACTGCTGAAAATTTTAAATTATATAAATAAATGTAATAATTAAATAAAAATAAAATTATTTTTTCCAGCACACCCACATTTTTTTTTTTATTATATGCACAACAATAAAATGAATAAGTTCATAGTATAACGTTGTAATTTTTATTATAATAATTATTATAAATTACAATTGTACAGATAGAATGAAATTTTATGTTTTATTTTTGTATTTGTAAAAAAAATATAAAATATAGATTCACAGTCAAATAGATGTGAGTTTATAGATTGTGATGGTGACATGTGTTCTGATGAGTTTTGTTTTCCAGACTTTGAATGTTTCTCAATTCCTAAACATTGTAATGATAATGACTATTGCACAATTGACTCGTGTGTGTTTACACCATTAGGAAGATGTGATCCTTGTACATTTGATAATTGTTATGTTGAATCCAAATGTATTAGAACTGAATGTCATCCAGTTGCAAATTCAGGATGTACAATGGAATCAATTAATTGTACTGTTACAAATAATGAATGTATTATTGGTGAATGTGATCCTATAAATGGTTTATGTCTTACTACGAATATATGTTTCACAAATCCTCCTCAACTGGTGATCCAAATTTACTTCCCACACCTACACCAACTCCAATATTAACAACAATTGCATCATCAACAACTGGTACTAGACCACCAACTCCATTAAATATACCAGCAACCCAATCACCATCCTCAACAACTGACACTAGACCACCAATTCAAATAAATCCATCACCAACAACAATTTCTCCAAAAACATCATGGGTACCTTTACCTACCCCAAAAACTCATTTATCAAATCCTTCAACAACTATATCAACAAATTTATCACCTAATCCATTCCCAACTGTATCACCTAAAACCTCATTTGCACCAATACCAAATCCACAAATAGTATCTTCAAGACCAATACCAATGAAAATACTTTATCAACTCCACAAAGATCAAGACCATTTTATCCCACACCATTTACCTTACATCACAGTTGTTTACATTGTGAAGAATTAGGATGTGAAAAATCAGGTAAATCATGTATATACCTAGCAAATGAAAAATACAAAGATTGTAATCATAAAACTTGTTCTCATTCACCAACTTGTTATTAAAGTAAATATAATAATAAATGTTTAATTTTATTTATTTGATTCTTCTTTTTCATGTTTATCAATTTTGTTATTATCGTTATTATGATTATTATTATGATTATTATTATTATTATTTTCAAAATGATGATGTATATTTTGATTTGTACCACTATTATCAATTGATAAACTTATTAAACTATCATGATTATTTAAAGTATCTGATGGTTGTTGATGTGGTTGCTGAGGTTGATGATGTGGTTGAAAATTATTATTTGAATTTTGATGCACAATTGTTGAAGACCTTTTTTTTAAACCAAAATCACCAAGATGAGTATTACTACTAATTGTACGTTCAAATATTGGCTCTTTTGTAGTTTCAAAACTATCTTCCAGTTCACCATCACCATTTTTATTGAAAAATGTATTGTCATAAATAAATTGAGTTGATTTTAATCTAATCCAATCAATGATTTTAATTAATTTTGAATCTATTACAAATTGCCATTTCTTTGGTAAAAAGTATTTCAAAGAGAATAAAAACAATAACAATAGTAATATTGTATAAAATACAACAACTACTGATAAAATTATTTCTATACCTTTTGAATCGTATAATTTAGTTGTTGCCAATGATGATAATAACAATATACAAACATAACTGAATAACAATACTGAATTACCAATTGATTCTATATAGTTACTTATTTTATAAACGTATGGTTTGAAAAACAATTGACTTATAATACTTGATCCAATTACCAGTAATACAACAAATATACTAAACGATGATTTAGGATCGATGAGTGCTAGACTGACTGCCATAAAAAAACGTCTTCCGAGTGCAACTAATTCGTACCAATATACAGATTTTCTATAATCAATATAAATTGAACCAATCATAGTGAGTACAGTTGGATTATCCAATCTCTTTCTATTGAAAAACAATAAACTTGAAAATAATAATGGTATACCAATTACATATATAACTGTAAATGCAATTGTAATACTAAATATACGATTATGTGTTGGATTATCTCCACATTCAACCCATGGGAAGAAAGACATATACGAAACATTTGAAAATGGATCTTTTTGACATGGATAATTTTGGAATATATAAATACATAGCGGTAAATAAAGGAAATTCAATGCCAACAAATTAACACGAATTCCTGAATATATCAACTTTTTATCAAACTTGTTTATACCTTTACTTTTGATAAAATTGAATAATTGCATTCCTAAAATGAATAATATTGAAATACCCAAAAATATAAATGGTAAACATATCATAATAATGAATAAATTTGGCCAACGTGATAAATTATTAATACAAAGGAATCCAAATGAAAAATTTAACCAACTTGATCCTGTTGTAAATAAAAACAAATTTAAAAAAGTTAGTGAAAAATAACTTTTTGAATTTGCATGTTATTGATACTAACCTGAATAAAATACACTAAAGAATGAAGGCCATGGTGATAATTTTGATAAAAGTAAATTGAATACTTGGTAAAAGTACATAACAGTTTTTCTGGTACTTGATGGTAATGATCTTTTTGGATCAGTCATAACAAAGAATAAGAATAATGCAATGAAAACAACTACAACAATTACAAAGATTACAATTGATTGTGGACCAGTTGGACATTTACTACACTCAGTTCCTTTATGGAAATAACCTTCTAAACATTTTGAGCATAATCTACCTTCATAACCAGTTTTACATGTGAAATTATATGAATTATCAGGATTACATGATGTTTCACCAAAATTTGATACAATACATTTCAATAAATAATCTGGATCTTCAATTGTTGGAAATGGGTAATAGCCATTTGGAATTAATATTGAATCACCACCTGCACAATATGAATTTTCAGGACACTTCTTACAAGTTCCATTTGAACCACGAAAATCAAAATCACATTTACAATGTGAATGATTATAGTAATTTGAATCCAATGAAATTCTCATTTCTGTACCATTACCAATAATTGATGGACATGAAAATGTTACTTCCTCCAAATGAATCATTATATCACTTGCTTTCATAAAACTTGGTAAATTACCTCCATCACCCATTAAAAATGGATTATTACCTAAATATAATGTACTTTTAAATTATTCTTTTTATTAATATTGGCACTCTGTGCATGTGTGTTATTCGATAATGTTGTTGTACTTACAATAAGAAACTTAATGAATTTGGTACAGTACCAGTAAAATTATTACCAGATAAATCTAAATCATTTAAATTTGGCATCCATGAAATGTATTCACCAATTGGACCAGTTAATTTATTATTTGCCAAATTAATGATAAACATTTTAGTTAATAATTCAGATTGTGATACATCATCCCAAACCATATTTTCCATAAATTCACCATGAATTTGATTATTTTGTGCTGATATAATTGTTAACTGTATGTTATACCACAACTTTAAATATTAGTAATCATTTTATAAATTATACAAATTTTAAAATTTAGTGTATATACATACATGAGTTTGAAATTTAATTGGTTCAAATATTTCACTTAGAGAACAATTGAAATTATTATAAGATATATCAATTCTATTTAAATTTTTAAATTGTTTAAATGTTGATGGAATTGTACCTGTTAAACTATTCTTTGCTAAATTTAAATATTCAATTCCAGTCATTTTACCAATACTGTCTGGTATTTGACCAGTTAACTGATTATCTGCCATTAAAAATTCATTTAAATTTAATGGTACTTTAGCATTACAATTTGGTAAATCTGTAAAATTATTTAATTCAAAATGTATATCTTTAATAAACTCTAATTCACAAATCCAATCTAAATTACCACTAAAATGATTACTTGCAAATTTAATTGTCTAAATTATAAAAGAACAACTATTAGTATACGTATAATGTGTACACACATGTTAGATTATACATACAGTAAAATTTGGATTATTTGTAAATATATTTTCTAATGAACCACCTAAATCATTTCTAGTAACTTCAAGTAATATTAAATTATTTAAATTTCTAAATGATGCTGGAATTGGACCTGTTAATTTATTATCATAAAGCCAAAATGATTCTAAAGTTATTAAATTTCCCAATTCTGATGGTATTGTACCCTGTTTATTAATATGATAATGTTAGTATGAAGAAGTATACTATTGTAAGTTGTTGTTTGAATGATATATACGTACATTAATACTATTAAGTCCAAAATCTAATAATCTAATTTTTGGCATATTACCAACTTCTGGTGGGATTGATCCATATAATAAATTATTTTCAAGGAATAGTAAATCTAACACTGGATATTTACTGAAAAAGGTTGGAATTGTATCTTCAAATTCATTCATGGCTACCCATAATGTAACAATTGAATTTGGTAAATAATCTGCCCATTCCAAAGTACCATTAAATGCATTATCGTTTAAAGAGATATACGATAAATTTGTCATCTTTTGAAAAACCCCTTTTGGTACTTCACCACTAATTGAATTCGAAGATAATATGAATTCTTGAATATGTATTAAATCTTCTAATTCTATTGGTATACCGAGATCACTATTTGCATTATTTCTAGTTAAATCAATTTTAATTACATTTGAAGTAACACCATTATCAAATGAATGACAGGTTATACCATACCAATTATTTGTACATGGATCACCTGTTAACCAATTACTATTATTTTGCCAATTTCCTCCATTATATTTACCATATAATGATTCCAATATTATTTTTTCATTTGGTGCCAATGGTGCAGCTACTGCATTTACACTACTAACATTTAATGTGCTTGTTAATTTATTTATCTCTCTTTTCTTTATTAAATTTCTTTCAATTTTCTCTGTATTCCTATTACTTTCCAATAAAACCGATGATCTAGATGAATATGATTGAACAACCGTAATTAAAATTACAATTAAAAATAAAATTATTATCTTTATCATTTTGTCAACAATTATTTTATTACGATTGTATACATATATACAAAAACAAGCAATACAACAATGCGACAAAAATAAATATGATATCAAACGTAAGAGCACGGTTTTTTGATCATACACAAAAAAAAAAATTATTTATTTTTAAAAATAAACCTGATCAAAAAGCCTTTTAAATTCGAAAAGACAAAAAAAAAAAAAAAGAAAATTTGGTGGTTTTCAAGCAAAAAAACCAAAAATATCATATTTCAAGCTAAATATCAATATTCGAAAAGTAATGTGAAAAAAATATTATCAAAAAAAAAAAAAAAAGAATTTGCCAAACTATTTAAATATTTGCTCAAAGAAAAAAAATCCCATACCGCGGTGGTAAATTTTCAACTACAAAATTGGTTTCAAATAACAATTATTAATAAATTGTTTTACTGAACTCGCACAACAGATACTACACAACACAGTTGTAAACTACTAACCAAAAAATTATTTTTAGAATTTTAGGTGTTTTTAACTTTATTGATTTGATTTTTTTTTTTTTTTGATTATATTGATACTGTGTTATTGTTGATTATAGATTGACTTGAGAGAAATTAATAACTTTAACGAGTTGATTAATTTTTAGATTTCTTTTTATCTTTCTTTTTATCTTTTTTATCAGTTGATTCTTTTTCAGAATCACTTGATTCAACCTTCTTTCTCTTTTTGTCTTTCTTTGATTTTTCTTTTTTAGAGGATTTTTCGTCGTCTGAGGAGTCGTCTTTCTTTGATGATTTGTCTTTCTTTGATGATTTTTCTTTTTTAGCGACTGGTTTTTCATCTTCAGATTCAGAATCGGAGTCGTCTTTCTTTTTGTCTTTCTTTGATTTTTCTTTTTTAGAGGATTTTTCTTTTTTGGATGATTTTTCATCGTCGGATGAATCAGCAGATTTCTTTGGGGTTTCAACTTTCTTTTCAACGATTGGAACGATTGGTGCTTTCTTTGGAGTATCAACTTTCATTGAATCTTCAGATGGAGTGGCAGCAAGACCAGTAGCGGCGGCTTGACCAGTGTAATAAGTGTAGGTATTTGTCCAATCGGTTGGAGTTTGTTCATTTGGTTTACCAAATTTATCTAATTTACCATCTTTAATCATTTCTTTCTTGGCTTTAGCTTTTGGACCTAAACCCCAACGAACTGGATAAACATCACGATCCATAATAACACGTTTAATTGTTGCGACAACGCCGTGATCACAAGTGGCCATTGAAGCAGTTGTCATTTGAGCAATACCAATTGCAATAGCTTCACCTTTAGTTGTGATGAGAACGATTTCTTCGTTTGATTCAATGTCTTGTTCGTAACGGAGTAAACCTGGTACCATTAATTTAGCACCATAACAAATAGCATTGATACATGAATCTTTAACGACGATACGTTTGTAATTTGTAAGGATAGCTTCTAATGGTTGAACAACACGACGGAGATAAGTTTCATCTTTTGAATTATCATATTCATATTGAGCATCTTTAACATCATGCATAGTGACTTGACCTTTCTTTTCAGACATAATACCTGAACGAACACGACGAAGTTCTTGCATATGACCACCAACACCCATTAATAAACCAATGTGAACACAGAGTGTACGAATGTAAGTACCTGCTTCACAGTCTACCCAAATTAAACCTAAATTACGTTCTTGATCATATTCAACTAATTTACTATTGTGAATAGTACGTACTCTTAATCTCTTTTTAACAGCAGATTTTTGTGGTGGACGTTGGAAGAGTGCACCAGTTAATGTATCAACTGCTTTAGCCAATTCATTTGTACCATTGATAGCACCGTGTAAACGAACAATACCAACGTACTCTTTACCTGCACCTTGTTGTGATTTTACAAGACGAGTTGCACGTTCAATACAAACAATTAAACAACCAGTTACTTTTGGATCTAATGTACCACTGTGACCTGTTTTGGTTACACGTAAAATTGTACGAATCCATGCTACAACTTCGTGAGATGATGGATTTGATGGTTTGTCTAAATTGATAATACCATATTTAATATATTCTTTGATTGGACGTTTCAATGGTGAATTACCATTTGGAATTGGTGTATAATGACCTGTTCTTACTGATAATTGATCATAATTTTTTAATAATAATGGCCATTTACTTGTATCTAAAACTGGGGTTTTTTCTGGTTTAATAATTTGTTCAACTTCTTGTGTGGTTGATTTTTCACTTGATTTACTTGATTTTGATTTTTTATCTATATAAAACAATAAAAGAGTAAATTAATATTAAAGCCACTATACAATTAATAAACATTCTGTCTTTTATACATACCGCTCATTTTGAATTATAATGGTTGTTGGTAATTTAATTATTTACTATTTGATTTTATGGAAAAAAAATAAATGAATAAACAAATAAAGATGGGAGTGAAAAAAACAAAATATTTGCTGCGGTTTTATAAAACCAAAAAAAAAAAAAAATAAAAAAAGTTTTTTTAAAAAAACCAAAACCCAAAAAAAAAAAAAAAAAAATAAAAATTCATCAGATAAAATTCGAATTTTGGGCATTTTATGAAAATTTAATTAATGTAGAGATTGGTTGTTGAATATGTAAAAGTGAATGGATTTTATAAATCGATTGAACTATCATGACTAAAAATATGATCATTTGCATCTGATAATTGAGTATATTCAATATGTTGACGACTCTTTCTATATTTATAAATACCAAATGTTAATGCACCAACGAAAAGTAATGGTAGTATGATAGCCAGTGCAATATAAAATTTGTTTATATGGTGTGGAGGAGATTCTGCAAAATTGAAAGTTAATTGTAAACTACCTGGATGACTACCAGATGATTGAGTATTTACAAAATCAAAACTATATACATAATGAATTAAGAAATCTTCTGCGACCCACAATGTGAAATTGCCATCCAATTCAATTTTTGAACTAATGAAATAATAAGTTGAATCTTGATTTTCAGCTGGAGTACTAATATTATAATTGAAGCTACCATTTAAGAATACAGTATCTCTAACACTTAATGCAGCTTCAGCAGTGTTTGGACCAATACCACCAATATCCAATACAGAAGTTTCGTAAAAGTAAACACCACCTTTAACGTAAGTTGAACAATCTGGTTCAATTTCAAATACACCATTTGAGTTTAACATTTGAATCGATAATACTACATTAGTACCTGAAATCAATATTAAACCATCACTAAACATTTGTAATATGTAAATGATTGAATTTGATTGCATTTGTAATGTACCTGTTGCAGTTTGATAATAATCACCATGTGGACAAACTACTGAAGAAGACTCACCAACTTCAACTGAACCACTTGACACAATACATAACGCAACGTACAATTGATTCTTTTCACCAATAATAGATAATGTTGTTGCATTGTCCAATGCGATTTCACCATAAATTTCAAAACTATCTAAAAAGTCAACAAAACCATGTTCAATTGTTACATTTGTAAAACTATGACCATCTTGTTTAGTTACACGTGATATCAATGAACCACTTGGGAATATCATATTACTAAAGAATGCATTTGTATTATCACCCATGGTAATTGAACCACCAACTGTCATTATACCTTTTGATGGATTAATTCTAATGGATGATTGTGTTGTTAATATAATTGAACCATTAATTGATGCATCTACAATTGAAACAAATGTATTACCTGGTACTAATAAACTACCAATTGTTAAATTTGAATTGCTTGATAATTCCAATAATTCCAATTGTGTATTATTACCTGATCCACCCAATGTAACCGAAATTGGGGCTGTTAATGCTGCTATAGTTGGTCCAATTAACAATTGAGTTGCATCTAATGAACCAAGAATAACATTGTTATTACCACTTGTAATTAAAATGATATCACTTTTAATTGATGTATTGATATCGGCAAAAATAGAATCACCAACTTTAAATGTCATTGAGTCAACTCTTGAGCCATTGTATAAATTGAAATAGCCTTGTAAATCAATTATTCTACCTGAAATTGATGATTTATCATACACGTTTACAGTTGATCCTTCACCAATTTGAATATCACTTGAACCAGCTGGTACTGTTGTTGTTTCAGATGTTGAAATTGATGAACCATCTCTCATTGTAACGGTTGATCCAATAATATTAGTGAAACCAGATGTAATCGATGATGTAATACCACCAACGATATTAATGTTTGCTTGTTCTGCATAAAAGAAATCTGTTGTAATCAATGAATTTAAAATGTTTACTGTATTTGCTGATGAAAATGACATTGTCAATGATAATATTGTAATTGAACTAACGTTTAATATTATATTGGTTGTTTCTTCATTAGTTTCTATATAAAAATGTGTATTTGATGGATTTGCAAATGCAGTTGGATTATCCCAATATTTATCATCTGAAAATATATCACATCCATTTGCTGTTAAACAATCTCCTTGAATTTTAAAATGTGCTGGTGATGGTGGAATTCCACTACTACTACTAGCAGTATCACCATTAACTAATGATGAAAATAATAATATTATTAAAAATATTAAACCATAAATTATTTTCATTTTACAAGTTATCTTAATACTATTACAATATAAATAAATAAATATAACGAAAATAAAATAATGAGAATAAAAAAATTTTATATTGCAAAAAAAAAAAATTTAAACTATCGCGATAATCTTTTTTTTTGTTTTACTTATTTCATAAAAAAAGAAAATATCTTTGAGAAGGTTAGAAGTAGTAATTTAATAATAAAACACACAACACATAAAGTAAAAAAGTGTGTTATATGAAAAAAATAGTGTGTATGAGGGTGTGTTTGTATGAATTTAAATGTATCCCATATTTATATATTTGTAAATAAAAATAATGTGTTAAAAAGGAATATTTTAATTTTTTGAGTAAATGATATTATCGTATCTGATGATTTCTATGAGATACCGTAGATTGTAAAATATCTATTATCTAAAAATAGGAATTTTCAGATAAATTAGTACATTTTTTGTTATTTAACAAATAATATAATTTTGTAATTATTTGTACAAATTTAACTTAATGAACAGATAAAAAAAGTATAATAATTTTATAAAAATTTATGTTGATACTTTTTTTTTTAGAATCTAGATTTTATAAGCAACTATCTAGCTTAGAATAGCACCAAAAACCAATAAAAACACCATATTCAAAAGGCTAATTACCTTCAATAAAAAAAAAAAAAGATTTTATTAAAATGGAAAATAAAAAAAAAAAAAGCACACAACACATTTTAGTTTATTTTTCGATAAATAATAAATGGACAGAAAAAGACCACAAGATGGTTCATTTGATGAATGCCAAATGAAAAGATATAGACCAGAAGGTTATTATCCACCACAACAAGGCGGTTATCATTATCCACCACAACATCAACAAGCACCACCTCAACCATAACTATAAGCACCGTCTCAACTTGAAAGTGGATATCAATATCCACCACAACAAGGCGGTTATCAATATCTATCCAACCACAACAAGCACCGGCTCAACCTCAAAGTGGATATCCACAAACTCCTCAACAAGCAGCTGCACCAACACAACCAACTTATCATTATCAACAAACAGCACCACCACAACAACAAAGTGGTTATTATTCTCCTCCTCCACTTCAAGCAACTTAACCACCGCCAAAACATAAAAATTCAGGTTATTATGCCCCACCTCCACAACAATCTAGATTTCATTGTTTGTATCATTCCATTGGTTAAAACTGAAATTTGCAATGCAATCGAACTAACTGCAATTCTTGATTGTAAAGTAATCACCCAGGTTATCACTGCAAGAACCATTATCAATTTGTTTGATAAAATGAAATTTGTTATCATTACTTTCATTCATTGTTTATTTTGGTCACAAATAAAACACTTGTAAAAAACAATTTTTGTGTTTAAAACTTTAAAAATAAAAAAGATTGTTATATTTTTAGCGATGTTTATTATTTTTATACCGATATTATTACTATTTACATGTGTGTTGAGATTTGTGATAGTGGGTGAAAAAAAAAAAAGTTTTGTTGTGATTAAATTGGAATCAATTAATACAATTGTTTGTTTTTTTTTGTTGTTTGTTGTTTGATTTATAAAAAGAATAAGCGATTACTTAATTCTTCAGGAGTAATTGTATTACAAGATTTACCAACTAATAAAGCAGCTTTGTGAGAAAATTGACAAACATTTGGAACCGAAATACTTTGATCAAAATTGAAATAAAGGAAACAAAGATTGTATGTTAATTGTTGGAGTGCTTCTGGTTGAATATTTGTTTCATCTTGAATAATATGATAATGGGTTGGATTGGCAGTACCTTTAGTTGTTTTTTGAGAAATTAAAAAGAAATCATACCAGTATTCTTTTGTTACACCTTGGGAAATGACAACACCTTGGTTTGGATTTGAATAGTTACAACCAAGATCAAAGAAACGAAGATGAGTATTCTTTTTGACAATAATGTAAATTAATTTTGGTTTAACACCCATTGAAGATGGTAACATTGCAAATGATTCTCTGATACATTGAACTTCAAATTTGTTAACTTGATCAATGATACCATCGGAAACACCATCACTATAAACAATTACAGTTTCTGGAAGACGACTATTAATTTTATGATATGCTTTCAATGCATTACCCATTGAAGTACATAGTGAATTGATAACTTCTTTTGTAGATTGTTTTTGAATTGTTGCTGAAACGTAAACATTTGTAAATGATGCATTGGTAGTTGCACAAAATGCAGCTTCTGATCTTGCATCTTTTTGAGTATTATGACCAACATCAATACCAACAATCATAACATCTTTTGGAATACCTTGAACTTGATGCGATAATCTCCATGGTGCTTTACCAATTTTAGAATTGATTTGATTAACAATTTTACCTATTATTGTTCTGAATTTATTACCGCTGAGCACTCTTGCAGTGATAACTTGAGTGACTTTACAATCGAGAATTGCAGTACGTTTAATTGAATTGTAAATTTCAGTTTGAACATTTGGAATGATAACAACTAAGAAACCAATTCTTGGATGATCATTTACAATATCTTTAATTGTATTTGAATAATCTCTACCATTTGGTCTATTACCACCACTAACTGAAATTAAAACTGGACGATCATTACAGAATCTTTCCATTTCTTTTTCAATCGCATCGACTTCTCTATTTAAACTTTGTGGTGCAACTATACCCATGTACATTTAATTCTTTCGCCTTTAATTTCCTCTTTGCTTGGTGTACTTAATGTTGATGCTGTTACTTCCATTGATTGTTGAAATGAAACTCCCCAACGTTTAGCATCTTCTCTAATTTTTGGTGATGAATTAATTGAATTGATAAACCTAATAATTTCATTACTTTTTTCATGAAAATATTGTAAAATTGAATGGTTGAAGATGGATCCAATGCTTTAATCAATTGAACTCTAATTGAAATATCATCAATTTGATAATTTTGTTCTTCTGGATTTTGCATTAAACAAGTGGTAGTTTCTTGAATTGGTAGTGATTATCTTTCTCTTTCTATTGAATTGTAATTCTTATCATCTCTACCACTACCACCTCTATTGTTATTATCTCTATCTCTACCACCTCCATAATTATCTCTGTCTCTACCACCACCTCCATTGTTATTATCTCTATCACCATAGTTATCATCTCTACCCCTACCACCTCTATTGTTATTATCTCTATCTCTACCACCTCCATAATTATCTCTACTATCTCTATCGCCACTATGATTTCTTCACCACCTCTATTATCGTAATCTCTACCACCTCTATTATCATCTCTATCTCTATTACCTCCATAACTATCTCTACTATCTCTATCACCTCCTCTATCATTATTTCTATCACCTCTTTTAACGTAATCTCTACCACCTCCTATATTGTCGTCTCTAATACCTCTGTATAATCTCTATTGTAGTTTCTATCATAACCACCTCTGTTACCACTACCATAGTTATCTCTTTTAATTCTATCATCACCACCTCTTTTATTTTCATCTTTTGCAACATATTGATGAGCTGGTGGAGGAGTTTGTTGTTGAACTGGTGGAATTGAAATTGATGGAGCAGCATATGGTTGACTATAAGCAACATATGGAGGAACTACATTACCCTTAGTGGTGTTTGTTGTTGATAACCACCAGCGGTACCAAATGGTTGTTGAAGTGGAGCAACAGTACCATAAGAACCTTGAATTGGTGATTGTACAGATGTGGTTGACCATAATAAGCTTGTTGAGGGTAACCTTGATAACTTGGTGGTTGTGGAGGGGCGTAATAACCACCTGCAACTGGAATATGTTGTGGTGGTGAAGTGTAATAACCACCAGAAATTGGAATAAGTTGTGGTGCTTGTTGATGTAATTGAGGTGGGGCAGCAGCACAAGTATCTAATGTACCATCTTGTTTATATCTCTTTGGTTGTTTATTTATTGCACCTTTTTCATCATCCAATGTTCTTTTTCTATCATTAGGTTCGTACATTTTATTATTCGATTTGATTTATTTTGCAAATAATCATAAAGAAATACAATTTTAATTAATCTGTATAAAAAAAGAAAATTAAAAATAAAAAGAAAGTAATGAATAGTATATTATTATCTTTTATCTTATTAACTCATATCCTATATCTTATATCCTATATCCTATATCCTATCCTATATCCTATATCCTATATCCTATATCCTATATCCTATATCCTATATCCTATATCCTATATCTTCAATCTCTTTCTTTTTTATATATATTTTTTTATATATGAAGAGTATAGTGCATTTTTTGAAATATAAAAATTTCCAGACTGTTACGAGTGTATAATTTAGTTAGTTCAATACTTATTTTTAATTGGGGAAAAAAAAAAAAAAAAAAATGAAAATTTCATAAAAATGCGAAATTGGTGTTTATTTAAAAACTAATATCAACCGCCAATCGTTATCATAGTAATAACTATATTACAAGGAAATATAAATAATTTTCTTATTAGTTTATTTGTTTTTGTTTACTAATCTTTTTTTTATTTGTTAAATTTTCTTTTTATTTTATTTGTTTTTTTTTTATTAAAAAATATAAAAAAAAAAAAAAAAAAAAAAAAAAAAAATAATTTATTTTAATTTTTTAATTTTTTTTAAAATTAATTAAAAATTTAATTTTTTTTTTTTATTTAATTATTTTAAAATTTTTTTTTTTTTTTTTTAATTTTTTTTTTTTTTTTTTTTTTTTTTTTTTTTTAAAAAAAAAAAAAAAAAAAAAAAAAAAAAAAAAAAATATAATATCGATTAATGATTGAAATTATATGGCAATTAATGAGAAAATTAATGATGCTCTTATCTATGAAGATTGAAATTGTTTTTTATAAAAATAAGATACTCAACAAACAGTTTTCAATATACATACAATTCATATACTCATTTAAATTATTCAAACAACAAAGATCAATTGAAATGAAATTAAAAAGTTGTATCAAGTCAAAAAAAAGTTTACAAGTGCACTTACATAAATTATCATTATCATTAAGAGAGTAGTATTTCAATATAGTTTTGATATATAAATTGTTTTTTGGGTGCACTCCATTACTTTTGAAAATAATAAGAATTAGAAAACATTCAATTTCATATCATATAAATACAATTGATCACAATATTTTTTTAATTTCTAAAAAACACACATTATTAAAAATAATATATTTGTATACTAATTAAACAGTAAAATACATAATAATCATCATCACCATATAGTAATCAATTTTTTATGTATCCATTTTTGTTTTCTATTTTCAGAAAATTAAAATTATTATATTTGGTTGATGTTGTGGGTTAATTATTTATAAATCAAAATAATCGATGAAAGTAATAAAAATAGAACTGTAATATAATCATTATTGCAAAGATCTTTATTAATTACCATTTAAGATTCTTTTATTGGGGTGGGTTTAAAAATAAAAAGGTTAACAGTAAACTGTTAAATCAAATATATAACATATAAAAAAAAAAACAAAAAAAAAAGTGTTTTTTTTTGTTGAGTGTATGTGTGTGAATATTATTTTTAGTGTATTAGTGAGTTGAATGTGTGAGTGTATGTTTTTCAAATCTGTGTTACCATTATAAATCTCATCATGATATAAAAATAGTACCATTTTTGTATGATGATGTTGATTGTTAGTTGTTTTTTGAATGTATTATATGTGTGCTTTATAATTTGAATTTTTTATTGAAAAAGTATAAAAATAGATCATAAAAAAAGAATAATCGGCATTCAAATTACATATAAATTAAATTAAATATAAATACTATCTACATATTATAATCTACATAACAAATAAAAATATAAATTAAATAAAAATTATTTATTTTTTTATTTAAATAAACATAAACAAACAAATTAAATATAACATAAAAAATATAAAATAATATAAAAGCGCGTAAAAATGAACTATAATAATAACATTAATAATTTCTATGAAGAAAATAACTTTATAACAAATTACGAAATAAATAATAATAATAATAACTATTACAATGAACCAAATTTAATATTAGAACCAACAAATTACTTTTTACTTGCATTAAATGAAATGAATGAATTCATTCAACAACAAAAATACCAAAATCAACAAACAATACAATTACAAATTAAAAATAATAATGAAATTGAAAATCAAATTCAAATACAAAATATAAATAATATTCTTCAATCACAAGATATAATAATAAAAGGTATGTGCATATATATCCCCTATTAAAATACATACAAGTGAGAATTATAATACCATATTAACAAATTTTTTTATTATTTAGATCAAACAATATTTAAAGGATATAATTTCTCTGATAAAAGTTTTGAAATACCCTTTGAATTTGAACAATCAATATAAATGAAATAAAAACAAATAAAAATATATTCACAAACTTCTGTACATACAACAGTATTACAATATTATTAATTGTTTTCATTGTACTTTTAATCGGTTTACCAAATTAATTAATATTGGGCGAGATATTATAAAATTTTTATTGGAAATTTGTTGCGAGTTTTTAAACAAATCTAGGCCCAATTTTATTAAAAAAAAATAGATCTCCATAAAGGTTTAATTTTTTTATTTTGTGGTTACGAAAAATAATAAATAATAATAAATTTATTTCATTATTATTTAATAGATCCTATTACTATTCATTAAATCGTTGATTACATTTCAAGATATAGCATATAGATTGATCCTGATTTCTCAATATTACTATCAAGTAATTACGCTTCATCTGATTCTGATATCTCAATATGTACATCATCTGGTAAACCATCATTAATTTTACCTCAAATTGTTGGTGTTGTAATTGGTAGTGTTACTTTTCTTGCCGCAACTGCCTCTGTATACCATTTTGTTAAAAACAGAAACAGACCAAATTCTTTAACAAAATGAAATGCAGATGATAAAAGTTATATACCATAATAAATATCATAATAAACAACTAATTTGTATTTCTGTAGAAGTAGTTTTATGACTCAATTGGAATGGAAGTAGATTTTTATAATTTGGAATCTTTTTTTTTTTAAGGTTGGAAAGATATTTTTTTTCCTGTTATTCAAATCTTTTAAAAAAGTCGGAAAGATATTTTTTTACGAGCTATCTTGTCAAATCTACATGTTTTTATATGTGATACATTTTATTTTTATTTGTTTATTTATAACCAACAGCCTAATATAAATTTATTCCAACCTATACTAAAATCATATTTTTAAAAAAATGCACATAAAATCCCCCTTGCCTGCTGTTGATAAACAATGAAATTTTTCAACACATTAAAAAGAAAAACATAAAATGAAACAATTATTATTTATATTTATATATATATTTGTATTTTTAGTAAATTCATGTTTATCAAATGTTACATTTCAAGATATAACACCAAATTATTCAATTTATGGTAATGAAAATTATGCAAGTTATGATACAGGTACATGTAGTTTTCAATATTATTACCTTGTCACAAATGATGATGCTAGTAGTAATGCTGTACAATTAGTAGATTCATCATTAAAGTTTACTTTGTCAAATACTTTTTTAAATTCAACTACAACAGTTAATAAAATTATTGCTTACAATGTTGCAATTGGTGACTATCCAATGACTATCGAAACAAATTCATTTTCAGTTCCATTCTCCCAAAATTTAAATATTAAATGTATTAGTATGTATATTTAAATAATTATTATAAACTACTACTACCAATATATTAAAACAACATTTACAATACATTAATATACAGGTATTGATTATACCTTATTAAATTTAAAATTAGTTGGTAAATTTAGATTAATATCAAAACAGTATAGAGGAACATTTGGATTGGATGGTGTAACATTGGATTTAGATAAAACAGTTAATAATGCAATTTGGTTTAATGGTTTTAATATAAATTGTAATTTTAAAGTAATTTATGGAACACCATATTATGAATTTTCAATTGAAGGTAGCGTGGATTCATATCAAAGTAATACACTATCATTTAATTTATTAGTTATGGGTCAAACCATTCCATATACATTTTCAGATATATTCGACAGTATGTATTATTTACTACGGGTAGTACTAAATAAACACTCAAACTCTAATACTCTATTATGTATTTCTTACACATTACAGGTAACAATGATGAAATTAGTAATTTTAAAGTTTATCCAAATGCAGGTCAATCATTTATCCAAATGGGAATACAATATAATGGATTAGCTACATTCACTTCAAATTTAACATTAGACAGAAATACACTCTATGGAATTAGTTTAGAAGCAGGCACAACTCCAACAACATTAAAATATTATCCAATTCTTAGTAAAGATAATTTAATTACATATATTGTACCAACTGATCCAATTAACAATACAATATATAATTTTAAAATTTATTCTCAAAATGGTTCAAAATTATTTATGGAAAGAATCAGTTCATCGGTTACTGATACTCAATGTAAGTTAAAAATACATTAAATCATATGTTTTAGTGGTAGTAGTAGTTATTAATGATAATTTATAGTTAAAACATTTACACCATTACCATCAATATCAGATGTTCAAATGTTGTTGTCAGGAGTAAATTCACTTTATCAAATTGTAGTACAAGGTTACACAAGTGAAAATGCATATAATTTAGCACCATTTGCTCATACTCTTTATAAAACATTTGTTTCATATCAAAATGCACCATTCGGACTTTCATATGGATCATTTAATGGATACAATTATGAAACTTCAATTGTTGCAAGAGTTAGTTCAAAACTCGCTGATCAAATATATTCAATTTCATCACCATATGATTCATCTGGAGTTCAAATGGCTATTGATATTGGTACTGGTATGTAGTGTACTTTTTTTATTTTAATCTAAAAACCATTACTAATATTAAAATTACTCACTGCCAATAGTAACATCATTGTAATGAATTCTGACAATTCATTTAAGTTAAAAATAGTAGTTACGCATAAAAATTAAATTAATTAATTTTAATTAATTTTCATTTATTTTATGAAGA
>JABXES010009240.1:0-12518 GCA_013375695.1 Dictyostelium brefeldianum | reverse complement strand
GATTAAAGATATCTTGTGATGGAATACTAGATGGACAAGTTGCATTTGAAACATATGATTGATATGATGTTAAATTTGCATTTGCATTTACATATTGTGATCTAATATCATTTGTTTGGTTAATTGTTGCCAATAGACTAAGGAATTGATACGATGCTAAATAATCACCGGTGGTATAAGCCGGGAATGCAACTGGTGGAGAGCTTACAATTTTACTAAGTGAATATGTTGGATTTGTCCACCATTGATAGTTGACAGGATTAACTGGCGGTGGACCTACAATTACTTGAGAACCTGAATTTGGTGATGTACCATTGAAACCAATAGAAAAATTTGGATATAGTTCATTTGAAATTTGACCATTTTCTTTAATTACCCATTGTTGTGAAGCAGCACCAATTTTAAAATTATTTGTAATTAGACTGTAGCTACCATTTGAAAGTTGAACACCAATATCTAATACTAAATTACCATATAATCTTGATTGAATATGCCCATCACTTGTCATTGACCAAATTTGATTCTTTGATCCAGCTTTTACAACATCAATAATAACTTCGGTACCATATTGAGTCATGCTATTGTTTACACTTAGACAATAAACTATTGGATTATATGAATCAATATTTTGACATTCAATAAATCCCCATCCACCATATGATTTTAATGATGTTGAAGTTGTAGTAGTTGATAAAGTATTGGGTTCTAAACAATGATGCATTTTATTTGTTTATTATTTTGAAATGATTGTTTTTTTTATTTTAGTTTTTATATCAATTTTTTAGTGAGCAGTGATTTAAGTTTAACCATTGCACAAAACTATTAAACATATTTATTTTTAATGCACAGATACCCATCTTGTGACACTGTCGACATTTTATTTTGCGATTTTTCTTATGAATTGAAAGATTTTTTTTAAAAAAATTGGTCAAAAAACCGATACTTTTATATGAATTTTGAATGGTTTATAAAACATCTCAAAAAAAAAACGACATTTGTGATGTGAACATGATAACCATCTTGTTTTTGTGTTTCCATTAAATCATTTGATAAAAACACCACCAAAATATGAAGTTATAAAAACACAAAAGAATTCAAATAAATATAAAATTTTGAATAGTTTTTCAATTTTTCCCCAGCAATAAGACAAACTCATGATGATATAGGACCTAATAAAAATGATAAATTTCAACATTGAATCTCTACTGTTTAGAATCTTGTAAATATCAATTACAAAGAGCCCCATCATCTATAATAATTGGAAATTTATCACCATTACTTACAGATATTCAATTATTATCAATATTTATAAACAAGCGTTTAAAGATATTGATATATTTATCAATAGAGAAACTGATAATAAATGATATAAATAGTTTAATCATCCCTAAAATGAACAAATAACAAACACAATTAATAATGCAATAGTATACATATTTTCATGTTTTTATTATTCTGCGTTGTGTGTACAAATATTATTATTATTATTACTGTAGTTGACTATTATTAATTACCTGTTTATGGGTAAATACGTAAACATTTTCCTTTATGCAAATCCCAATAACTTTAATTTATAAAATTGAGTGTACAAAAAGTGTGTTAGTAACCATTGTGCTTTTTATTATAAAAAAGGGTGAATGTATGTATTAAATATATTACCATTTGATTTGAGCAATTTCAAATACTATACAAGTTGCTTGATTTTTACCTGCACATACATCGGTATTCATTTTACCTATAATGTCTTCTTCTTGTTGAACAAGATCTTCGTTAACAGCATATGCAACTGATGAAAGTAAACAGAGCAAAGTAATAAATAATATTATGGATTTTAATGTAATTTTCATTTCTTTGTGTAAGAATGTGTTTGTGTATATTTTTATAATAATTATAATTTAATGCCAATTTTTAAAACAATCAATCATTTTTACAAAAAAAAAATAAAAAACAAAATATCTAAAATAATATCATACCACCAGGATGGTTTTATTAAAAATTTTAATAAAATAGATTTTCACACCTTTCACAATAAAAATCTATTTTTTTAATAATGTACGAAGTGTTTTTTTTTTTATATTTTTATATATTTGACAATGATTTTATGTTTGTGTTGATGTAGAGTACTGTTTAATTCAAGATAAAAGAATGAAGATTGATGTACTGATTGTATGGGTTACCTTATGAATAATTGAATCAATGGTAACAATTGAAAATGTTACAAGAAGTGTTGGCTAACTAGATGGTAGTCATAATTGTAATGTAACTATTAAAGATTCAATTGTATTACAAGTTGATGGTCGTATATATTCGCATGATTATTAAATTGGAATATTCAAATTCATATTTGAAAATTCGAAACAATTTGAAATTAATTTAAAATAATAATGGGTATTGGAATTTGGTTTATTTGGAAACAGTAAATTTGAAATAATTGGTCATACCCCAACAAAGATTGTTATATTCAAGAATGTCGGTAAATTCAAATAATAATAAGCAGATTTTTAAATTAAATTGTGATTATATTGAAATAAAAGAAAGAGCAGTCATGGAATTAACTGGTAATTCACAAATATTCAATTGATAATAATTTTGGATTTCAATTCAAATACATTTTTGGGTGGTAAATTTGAAGGCTAATTTAACACTGTTAAATTTATATTAAATGATGCTACATTTGATACTGGTTATCAATATTGTGAAGTTTGTATATTTTATTATCCAATTCAAGATTAATCTCAAATGAAAAAATGGAATCATAATCAGGTATCTATGGTACAATCATTATTAATGATGGTGGAATTATAATGGAATCTAGTATTGGGTGTACATAATGATATAACCCAATTGAATATACTGTGTAATGGTGGTATAGTTTTTAAACAAAGCTCATCAATTAGACTATATGTTAAATCATTATCGGTAAAAAGTGTATTAAACATTTTAGGTTCAATTGATTTCCAAGTTGTCTATTAGTATTTTTAGTAGTTTGGCTTAAAATATTAAAAAATATAAATATAAAAACCAAAAATGATGGTATGAAAAAGATGAACAATGATGATTCTTCTTAAAATCAAATATATATTTTCAAAATTTTAAAAAATAAATAAAATCATTGCCTTCGCGCTTTTTTAATTAATTTTTTTTAATTTTTTTTTTTTTTTTTTTTTTAAAATTTAAAATTTTTTTTTTTTTTTTTTTTTTTTTTTTTCGTTTTTTTTTGTTTTTTTAGTTTGAATGAAAAATCATAAAATGTTACACAGAAAAACATAAAAACAATCGTAAAAGTATTAATTGTTAAAAAATCAAAAGAAAAGATAAAATCACAGATTATAAGATTGTACAAGTAAAAGGGGTTAAAAAATTTAATAAACTTTTTTTTTATTTGTAATATTGATAAATAACACAAGATACCTTTTTAATCTTTAATTTGTATACGTTTATTTTGTATTATAACTATTGTATTGCCTATTTCCCAAAAATGTGATATATATAATAAAACATATATGAGTTATAACGAGCAAAAACAATTAGTTTTAATTTTTTTTTTAATAGATAAATTCAGATCTAATTCCTTTAATAATATTTTTTTTATTTTTTTTATTTACCAATATTACTATTTATTATTTTTTATTTAAATATAAATAATAATTAACAAGTGTTTTTTTTTTATTTTTACAAATACAACAAGTAAAAAAACTAGTTTTCAATAAATTAAATAAATATATAAATAATAAAACTGAGAAATAAAATGATTGAAAAAATAAATAATCAATATTCACAAAAATTAAATTGTGTTTCATTAGATCACCATTATATTGGATCAGTTATTAAAGATTTCATTGAACCAATTCAAAATGAACATAGAATATTCAAAATCATAGATTTAACAAATAATTATCAACCAACTCAATATTCAGTTATAAAATCAATAAATTCATTATTAAAACAACAACAAGCAAGTGATGATGGTACTGAAATTTTAATTGAATATACAATTACTTATTCATCAAATATATTGTTTAAAGATATTCAAAATAAATTACCAAATTATAATTGTAGCCAATTAAAATTAATATTTAAAGAAATTAATTTACAAGAGCAACAACAAGAATTTATTCAAAATTTTAAAGAATTAAATTACGATTTAGTTTTATTTTCTACAGATTATTTAACAGTTGAAAATAATATGGAATTATTATGTGAAATTTATAAATTACTTTCTGTAACTGGTCAAATAATTTCATTATCAACAAGTATTGGTAGTTTTAATAATTTATTAATCAATTATAATTTATTAAAAGAAATTGGGTTTCATTCAATATCAAGTTCAACCGATAATTTGGTTTATCAATGTTCAAAAAATATAAATTAATTAATTTTAAAAATAAATAATAATTGATTATTGGGATTTATAAACACTTTTTATTTACAATTGAAGGACCATATTCATCATAATCATCTTTAGTAATGAATTGTTGTTGAAATGTTGATGAAGATGCAAACATTGATCCACCAATCCATGAAGTGTGTTTGGCATGTTGAGGAGGTGAAATGATTTTAATATTCTTTGTTGAGGTTGCAAGTGAGGTTAATTCTTTATTCAAACGATCAACTATACCAGGAAACATAGTATTACAACCTGATAATACAATATTACTATATAAATCATTACGTATATTTTCATTACACTTCATAATTGAATTAAAGGTAGCTTCATGAATACCTATAGATGATTCAATTCCCAATAATGATGATGGTTGAAATAATGATTCTGTACATTTGAAACGTTCATTACCAATAGTAATAACTGTACCATCTAATAGATCATATGAGACTGAATTAATAGCTGCTTGTAATTCAACTTGATAGTCTAATGCAACATATGATAATTTCTCTTTTATATCTCTTGATATCATGGTTGAATTAAATGAATGACCACTTTCGTTTAATAATTTCAACATGTATTCAGTTAAATGGTTACCACCAAAATTTAAATGTGTTATTTCATTACGTAATACAATTCCATTTTCAACTGGTACAATGTTTGTAACACCATAACCTGAATCTATTACAATACCAGTAGCAGTCGAATTACCAGTGACTGAATATAATGATAATACAGCTTGATTTGAAACATAAATTGATGGTGTATTGTAAGTTTCAAACATAATTTGAGTCATTTTCTCTCTATTTGCTTTTGGATTTAAAGGTGATTCAGTTAATAGTACTGGATGTTCTTCTGGTGCAACACGTAATTCATTGTAGAAAGTATGATTCCATATTTTTTCCATGTCATCCCAATTTGTGATAATACCATTTTCAATTGGATGTTTCAATGATAATACAACTCTAGTTGATTGTGTTTCATGTCCAACATATGAATCTTTTCTTTTAATAATGTCTTCCTTTAAACCACATACTGCATATTTTGGTCTACCTACAACCGTTGGAAATACAGTTCTTGGTGTTTCTTCATCTGCAAATCCTGCACTTATATTTGAACTACCATTATCAATGATTATTGGTGGTTGATTATTTATATCTGTATTTGACATATATTTTATATATATTTATTTGTTTACATTGGTTGCATGCAAACTTTTTTAAAATTTTTGATTAAAAAAATTTTTTTTTTTTTTTAATTTTTATAAACCTTTATTTTAAATGTGTGATAGGCTACATCTTTTACTTAGATTTATTTATTTATCAAATCGTATAATCAACAAATAATTAATAATCAATACATATAATTCATAAACAAATAATAACACCATATATTATATAAATAATAAATATTAAACAAACATAAACAATATAAAAATATAAAAATTCATTTATAAAAATCAACACCGTTTCGAAATATAAAAAGATAAAAACATCAAAACACCAAAACATATTTCATGACACAAATCAAGGAATATATAAATTCAACAAAAAAAAACATTTAACAAATATTATTATCTTTATTAATTATACAAGTTAAATTACCACCCTCTAACACTTTTTTTTTTTCCCCCGTTAAACACTTAATATTCACAATCGCCTGGCCAGGTCAATTCACATCAGATAAGAGACAAAATTAAATAAATATTATTAATAATAAAAAAACAAACAAACACACAAACATATAAATATAAATAAATTAAATAAACACACATATAACAATTATCAAATACAATCATGACAAGTAAAGCACCATCAACTACAGACAAACCATCACCATCATTTGAAATTTTAAAAAAATATGCAGATGATCAACAGTTGAATTAAATAAAAAGAAGCATATGAAAAATTAATTCAAGAAAAGATGAATAAAGTTGATAATGAAATTGCAGCAGCTGTTAATATGAAAACAATGGAAATAACAATTGCAGCAAATAAAATCTAATTTGAAGAAATGCAACAATCAATTGATAAATCAAAATTAAAAATAAAATCATTTAAAGAAAATAGAGATATAGCATTTGCAAATGAAAATTTAATAATCAAATTAAAAGAAGTAAATCAAAAATTTGAATTGAAAAATAATCTTTTCAAAATGGATAATGAAAAATTAAATAATGAATTGGTAGAATTATCAGATCAAATTAAACAAATGGATCAAATAATTAAAATAAAAGAAGATAATTATAATAGAGTAGCCAATGAAAATAAATCACTCAAGCGACATACAACAACTCCAATAAAACCAAATTCAAATAATAATAATATCAATGATAGTACAAGTCAAAACAATGAAGAAGGTACATTTATGAATGATGAAGCATCAAGCCAAGCACCAGAAGCTGAAAAACAACAAGATAAAATTGATAATCAAATTCCAATAATTCAACCAATAATCCAAACAACACAACAAACAACAACTCAACCAATAAATCAATCAAATAGAAAAGCGACTCTTAGTGCAGCAAGTCCAAAGAAGATTAAAGATATAACAGATAGATTTGAAATAGAAGGAGCAGAAAAAACAATTAGTCAATTAGATTTAATATGGGTTGTTGAAGACCAATGAATGCAAGAATTGGTTATGCAAAATTGTATGGATTTGATGAACATTATGTTACTGGATTAATTAAAAATTCAAAAGATATTGAAGAAGTATATACAGTATTAAGAAAAGTTGATCATGGTCTTGCCAAAAACATAAGAGAGAAATTACATTGATAAAGTCAAAGCAATATCAATTAATTCAAATTATAATAGTGGATTAAATGAATTTGTTAAAGAATTTAGAGAGTTATATCATAATAATGAAACATTCATGAAATGGAATTCTGAAAACAAATATGAATTATTCAAGAACAAATTGATCAATTATAGAAATAAATGTGTTATTCGTGTCAAATGATAGTTATAAAGAAAACTTTGAAGAATGGATTAGAGCAGGCGAAAATCAAAAAACATTATTAACAATGAGACCAACTAATCACTTCAACAAATTTAATAATCAACAATCAACAGCACCAACAACAACAATAGTAACAATAGCTTTATAGATGATAAAAAAAATAAACTCATTGATCCAGGTTCAACAATTAGTATAATAAAACAACAATTAATAAATAGTATAATAGAATCTTCTCCATTATTCCCTAATGGTCTAAAACCTTCGAGAGGACAAAACCTTTTAGTTAATATTTCGTGCTATCAATATTCTTGAATTCTACATAAATTATAACCGATATCTGTACTAATTTCTGATTGTCTTCTTTAGAAATTTGAAATATTTTCAAGAAGGATTTTCTGAAAAATAAAATTAATTTTATGCGTAACGGCTATTTTGGCTTAAAGAATTCCATTTATGAATTCATTACATGGAATTCTTAAACAATTAAATTATAACATTACATGTCTAAAATTTATCGCAAAATTGATGATAATGATAATTCAAAATTGAACAACATGAAAGAAGAAACAGCAATTGTAAATAAAACAGATGATATTAATAATCAAATTAATAACAATCAAATAATAAAAATATAAATACAAATAATAATCAATCAACATCAACAATGAAGGATGAAAAACAAGATTTGATTAAAACAACTACTAGGATATCATCTTAACCAACTACAGATAAGGTAGGTGAATGTAAAACAAATACAGAACAAACAACAGTAAAAAGGATAAGTAGGAAAAATACCAACTGGTTCAAAGAAAGATGAAATCAAAGGAGACAGCTGAACAACAATTTTATAAACAATGTTGGGGTAAAATTGATTTAAAAAGTGGATACTATCTATTAAATCTTAAAAAAGAAGATAGAAAGTATACAGCATTCATGTTCATATTGCAGGTAAAGATAATCCATCAGATCAACTATCAATAAATCCATTATTTCAGATCAATTGGGATGAACATTTTAGAAGAAAAGATGTCATTAATAGTTACGAGAAGTTCAAAGATGATTCATGGTTCAAATCTGTTAAAAGAAGAGAAGGTTTATACTTCATCACAAGTCTAAATAACAAAGAGAAATGAATAATATTGGTTGACAACAAGCAGATTGAATTAATAATCAAAGAAGCACATACTCCATTGTTCTCTGGTCACCAAGCAAAGGATATATTAGCAATGAAGTTAAGAGATACATTCTTTAGACATTATTATTACAAGATTAAAAGAATTATCAAGAAATGTTGAATGTCAGAGAAACAATATAAAATTAAGAAAACAAGGTACACTACAATCAAATCCAATTGAAAACAGTCTATGGGAAAGCATTTCAGCAGACTTTGTTAAATTACCAACTTCAATGGATGGTAAGAATAATATGTTAGTAATATTATTGTATCCATGTACAACAAATGTAACAACTGAAGAAATAGCAAGATGGTTCGCAGATAGAATTATTTGTGAAAACGATAATAACACTTGATCAAGATCCATTATGATATTTATTAGAATGGTTGTTACATTAAACATGGCTCAACCAGGTAGAACACAAGAAGATGGTCAATCAGAAAGAAAGATTCAGCAAATCATAGAAACAATTACGAAGAAGGTAATTCAAGAAAGCAATGGTCAATTGATCACAAGTTAATCAAAGCAATTTCAACATTAGTTCAACAACAAAGTTATCACCAACACAAATTTGTACAGGTTTTAACCTCCAAGTTTACAAATATGCACGCAAATTATGATATGGATTTCATGGATGGATTAATAAATTATTGTAAAATTGCAAGAGAAATATGTTTGAAGCCCAAGTAGAACAAGAAGTATAACATGATAAAGAAAGAAAAGATATTGAATTACAAATTGATAATCAAGTATTAGTAAAATTTGATTGAATACAGCACAGATAAAAGATATTAACAAAGAAAAGAATTTATTACCATTGTATTGTGGTCCATTCTAAATTATAAGAAAGAAATCTAGAATAAGTTACGTAATTAGAATCAACAATATGCAACACAAGAAAAAGAAATTAAGAACAGTGCATGTTGACGACATTAAATTATTTCATGAAAACAAAATCAAAACAACTGATGAAACTAGGTTCAATAATTTTAAATGGATAGTAGTAGCAATAACAATAGTAATAACAAATAAAAGTGAATATATAAATAAAGAAGTAAAATTAATAAATGAAAGAGATAATATACAGCAGCAGCAACAACAACAACAACAACAACAACAACAACAACAACCAATACATTCAAAGATAACACAAGAGGAACAAGACTTGTTAAATAATATATTAATAAAGAGTGAAACACCTATACCAATGTCACCAAAGATTAATATTACAAATAATAATACGTATTTAAAAGATAGTATTAGTTTTGATTTATCTACAAATAATGATTTTGATCCTGCTTGTATTGTTGCATCACCAATTGCTGTATCACCAACTATAATAAATAAACTTGTAAATACAAGTACAGGTATCATTAACAATAATAATAATATAAATAACATAAACAACATATTAAATAATATAAATAATAGTCATAATAATGATCATGATAGAGAATTAACATCAATACTATTAAATAATCAAATAAATCAACCAACTACAATTACACCTATACCTTCAACAATCAATGCTTCAGCAACAACAACAACTACAACACTATTATCACAAACTACATTTAGACCAGTTACACCAGTTAGAGCAGCAGATCAACAATTTTCATATGAAAAAATATCAACACCAACATTAACATCAACTAGAAATGTATTGAATAAAAAGTCAAATTCACCAATACCATTCCCAAGTATAGGTTCATTAATAAATGATCCAATGCCAATATCTTCATCATCATCAAATTCATCAAATAAATTAATAGGTACTCCGCCATCAACTCCAACTCAATCATCACAACAACCACCACTTCCTTCAACACCAATAAATATAAATAATACAGATAGTAATACAAATGAAGATATCAATGAATCATCAACAACATCATCATCAACTACAGGTAAATCAAAATTAACAAATTGGTCATTTAAAAGATATTTATCAGATGAAATTCATGGTGGATATTTATCAAACGAAGCAAATGATACATTTAAAAGAGAACAAGTTTATAATTTTGTACATGTACCATGGGAACTTGAACAATTAATATTATTTGGTTTCTTGGTTTGTTTTGATTCATTTTTATTTTTATTTACATTTTTACCAATTAGATTCTTTTTATCATTTTTTAAATTATTAATTTCACCATTTTCAAAAAAGTAATTATTCCCATTATTATTATATACTAAATATTTTTATAAATATTAATATCAAATTTATATACATTAGGAATAGATTAACTACAAATCAAATATTTGATTTGTTTAGAGGATTTATATGGATATTATGTTTTATATTTTTAAATTTTATAGATTCATCAATGTTGTATCATTATATTAGAGGTCAAGCAGTAATCAAATTATATGTAATTTATAATGTACTTGAAGTATTGGATAAATTATGTTGTAGTTTTGGTCAAGATATATTTGATTCATTATATTGGATGTCAAGTAGTATACATAAACAAGATGGTACATCCACTGGTGGCAGTGGTAGTAGTGTTGGTGGTAGTGTAAAATATATTAAAGAAACTAGAATATTAGGACCATTTACTCATATATTAGTTGCAACTGGTTATGTATTATTACATTCATTGGTATTATTTTGTCAAGTTATAACGTTAAATGTGGCAATTAATTCATATAATAATGCATTACTCACGTTGATGATATCAAATCAATTTGTAGAATTGAAAGGATCAGTTTTTAAAAGATTTGAAAAGGAAAATCTATTTCAAATTTCATGTAGTGATATAGTTGAACGGTTTCAAGCATTTATATTCCTAATGATCATTATATTTCAAAATCTATCAGATTTAAATTGGGATTTATCATGGGATTTTGCAATTAATATGGCAGTAGTAGTTGGTACAGTTTGGGGTTCAGAATTGTTAGTTGATGCAATTAAACATGCATTTATTACTAAATTCAACCGGTTTTCTCCTCAAATGTATTCAAAATTCTTTTTTCTACTTGCAGATACAATTGTTGATGCTAGAAATAGAAATTTCACAGAAAGTTCATGGGGAATTAATTCAATAATTGGTTTTGTTCCATTTCCATTGGCTTCTATTGTAATTAGAGTGTTTCACAAGTTTATTCCAAATGGTTGGTTTGGTTTGTTCATTTCAATTCAAGTTTATCTTTGTCTTGTACTTTTGAAAATATTAATTAAAATAATTATAATTGGTCAATGTTTATCAAAAAATAATATAATTGAAATGGTTAATGCTGCTAGTAATAGTAGTAGTGGTGGTACAAGTACTAGTGGTAATACAACTAATGATAAAAAAACAAATTAATATTATTTTAAAATAAAATAAAATTATTCAAAATATATAATCAATTTCAATATACTATGTGTATTACATATTTTACATTGATTTTCAATTGGAAAATACCACAAAACGATAGCTACTGAAGTCTAGTTTCAAAAAATGAAAAAACGAAGCCGGGAATGCTACCAAAAGGTTTTTGTACTCCGAGGGGTTCGAACCCTCGCATGTTACCATATTGCAGCCTTAATGCAACCCCTTAGACCACTCGGGCAGGAATACAGAATTGATGTAATCTTGTGATAAAACGTGTAATATTATTCCACTTATCCATCCATGCGCCGTTTAGCCATGCTGGTCACTCCATTGACCCTCAAAGCCTTGGACCAGAGTTCGATTCTCGCACTCACCCGTTGAAAACAATGCCTAAGCAATTCTCTTCAACAAAAAAACAAAAACACAAGAACAAAACAAATCATCGTCGAAAGACAAACAAACAAATTATCGTCGCAAGACAAACAAACAAATTATCGTTGCAAGACAAAAAAACAAATTATCGTCGCAAGACAAACAAACAAATTATCGTCGCAAGACAAACAAACAAACCATCGTCGAAAGACAACAAAAACTCCCGAAAGGGTACTAAACTACGCCACAGAGGATAACCTTCAGTCAGAATTTGACAAAAAGGAAAGAGAGTATTAAAAAAAAAAA
>JABXES010009222.1:0-12545 GCA_013375695.1 Dictyostelium brefeldianum | reverse complement strand
TTAAATAAGATAAAAAAATTTTCAATTAAACAAAAAAAATTTATATTTTTTTTTTTTTTTTTTTTTTAATAAATTTTTAAAATTTTTTTTTTTTTTTTTTTTTTTTTAATTAATTAAAAAAGTTTAAATAGGATTGTTGACACTTTTTTATTTGGTTGAAATCTATGAATAACAATAAACAATAAAATTAAAGGTCATATATTATTGTTATTTCAAACAATAATATAAAAAAATACATTAACAATAAGCACCATTTATCATAATAAGATTACCTTATTCCATAGAAGAGTAGGTATTATTGATGATGATGAAAATAATAATAATAATAATAATCAGTGTGGTGAACAATTAATTAACAATTAAAAAACATACGTACTAAAGATTAATATAATGAAAACGAAACTAAACGACACACAATATTAAAATGGTGCTATACCAAGATATTTTTTTTTTTTTTCATTTTTTCCAATTTTTTTTCATTTATCTCGTTTAATTACCCCAATTTACAAAGATTATTTATAGATTAAATTATATATATTTGTGAATGAAAAAATATATATTATGCAATATAAAAACAATTTTTTGATATTGGGTAATAGAAAATATATATATCATACATACCAAAATTGAATAAAAAGATTGATTAATTGGTAGCTTGATCGATTTGCTGATTTTTGATTTTTTTGTGGTTTTGATGTTTTTTTTTTTTTTTTTAAATTTTAAAATTTTATTATAGAGATATAGAAAATTTGTAATCTTGGTTTTGATGGTGAGCGTGTGTGATATTACTGGTTAAAGTTGATTTACAAAAAATATATAAATTAAAAATAAAAAAAAATGACAATATATTGAATATAAATGTGGTTGTGAAAGTTAATGAAAAAAAAGATGACAAAGTGCACGTGTGATTGATTATTATAAATTTTTATTTTAATAATGAATGAAATGGTAAAAAAAAAAGAAAAAAACAACCAATGAATAAAAAATTGAGATTATTATTATATTTATATATTTATTATTATTATTATTATTATTATGGAGAGGAAAAAGTAAGAAAAATCAGATAAAAGATCGGAAACCACACAACACACAAAATAGGTGTTTTTTTTTTTAAAATATATAATATATATGTATGAATGTGTATGTATGAAAGTAAATATGAATAGTTTGAGGAAGTAGCTAGTTTATTATTATTAATTTTATGGTAAACTGTTTTTAAAAATTTGAATTTGCTTTCCAACTTTCCCAAAACCCGTTAATCGGAAAAAGAAGGATTTATAGTAAATATTATAAACAATCACAGGAACAAACAAACAAACACAAACACCAATTTATAAATAATAATAAACCTTTATTTATTTTCTATAAATAAAAATAATAATTAACAAACCTTTTATATGGGGTTGTGCTATTTGTGGTGGAGAATATTGAAAAAGATGAATAGTTTTGATAACCTCTTTTTTCAAATCACACTTTTTCACACTCTACCACTAATTATTACTAATATTTAAATAAAAAAATGAAAAAAAGAAATTATTGATTAATTTATATAGTTGAGAAATAAATAAAATTGATGGACGTATACGGTGCGGTTGCTGTGTTATTGTTGTATTGTTGATTGATTGTGTCGTATTGTTTAAATATTTATATAAATTTACAAAAAACACAGGACGCATAAAATAATAAATAAAAATTGAAAAAAATATGAAAAAACCGAAAAAAGATAGATTATGATAGATTAGGAAACAATTATTCGGTGTTATATGTATTCCTCTATGCTTCTAATACTACTATTGACTACTATTACTTCTATAAACTAACACAACACTATACTATATATATTTTATTTTTTATTCAAGAGGGGTATAATCTTTTTCTGTTTTTAAAATAGTGGCCACAAATCAATAAATAGAATAAAATTATTGTTTAAATCTGGTTGACAATAGATGAATAAAGTCACACAGTAGTAATAATAATAGCGTAATGGTTACAAATTTATAGTTTTTCAATTCGCAAAAAAAAAAAAAAAAATGATAAAAAGTAAAAAAAAATTGAAAAAAAAGTAAAAAATGACATTTTTTGAACTACACAAGAAAAATAAAAAAAACATACTGACCAAATTTTTTAATATGACTGTCTTTTCTCTTTTACTTATTTATTAAAAAGTTAATCAAATAAATAGTTATATAAAAAGCAAATATACACACTCACACATACACACTCACACACATACACCGTAGATTAATTAGCCAGCATGAAAGCTTTTTGTATGAGTGCATGCTTTAAATCTATCTATTTTCTTTTGCATTAATTCATTCAATCATACCACACAAAATCAATAGATTAAAGTATCTATCACCCACAATTTGTAAATTTTATTATTGATATCAAAAACGTGTGGTGTGAAATGATTGCACTATATTTTATTTTAATTAAATATTTATTTTTATTTTCCTCGTCTTTTTATCACACATCAATCACAAGATCACATTCACCCCAATTGTTAATTTTTTTTTTTTTCTTTTTTTTTTTTAGATTTAAATTATCATAATTATTATTGATCATAAATAAATTAATAAATCTTTTTTTATTATTTAATTAAGTTTATTATTGGGCTAGTTGTGATTATAATAAAAAAAATCATTTAATATGATCTATCATTGTAATATTAAAAAAAGAATAGGTACCATTTTTTTTTTTATCTTTTTTTTTTATATATATTATTTATTTTTATTTTATTTGTTTTATTTTAATTTTAATTGTTTTTTTTTGTTGTTGATTGATTGATTTTAAATTTTTTTAATCATCTTTATCATTGTGAATTAAATTTTGAGAAACACGAATTCTTTTTCTATCATCCATTAATTCTCTAATTGATTCTCTCTTGTGTCTTCTCTTTTTATCTTTTGTGAGTTGTTTCTTTTCTTGTTTTTTTAGTAAATATTCTTTTGGATTAGCCACTGCTTCAATCTTTCTATCTTCTCTTCTCTTTTCTCTTAGATCATTTGTTGCTTTGATAATGTTTTGATAGATTGACATAAATTTATTTGTACCAACTTTTTTCTTTAAAATATCAATTACTTCTTGTGCTAATTTCTTTTCTTCTCTTGTTGTACGTACTTTTTCATCTGTGCATTTAATTAATGGAATTAATAAAATTGACAGGAATGGCATTAATTCTGGTACAGTTAATTGTGTTGAAACTGCTGCAATCCATCTGAAAATATATTTTCTTCTTAATAATCCACCTTTGGTTGACATGTATGATAATCTTTTAAATAACCATAATAACATTGATGATTCTTGTTGTTTTTCTTGACTAATAATTACATCTTGTTCTTCTTCTTCTTGTTGTTCTTGTTGTTCATCACCTTCTTCCATTGCTTCAACAACTTGTTCTTCTTCTTCTTCTTCTTTTTCTTCTTCTGCTTCATCACCTTCTTCAACATCATCAACTTGATTCATTTCTTCATCAACTTGTTCTTCTTCTACTTCATCACCTTCTTTATCTTCATCAATTTCAACGAAAATATTTGGGGTTATATCATCATCTTTGTTTGTAGTTGAAGTTGGTGGTTTAATATTTTTACATTTGTAAAATAACATTGAAAGATAAATTAAATTTTTGATAATTGTTAAACCAAGTTCATCTGTTAATAATCTACTATTTAAAATTGAACAATGTTTCTTGGTAATTTCAAAAATTGAACTTGGATTAAATAATATATTATAAATTGGTGAAGTTTCATTACTGGTTGCTGTTGTTGATTTCGATGATTTTGATTTTTTACTACCACTACCATTACTACCATTGATTGATAATTGATCAATAATTGGAATTAAATTTAAAATTGATTGTTGAGTAAAGAAAATACTATATAAACGAGTTGTACTTGATCTAACCCAAATATGAGGATAATTTAAAAATTGAATTGTGAGTGACCAAAATTCAACTACATTTGAAGCCAACATTAATTTTGGATGAGCAGTGAAAATCTTTTCAAAACAAGTGAAAATTGCATAAGTTAATTGCCAACCTGGTAATATAGCGTTTGAATTTTGAGCATCATCTGAAATTTCATCAATGATATTAAATGAGGATTCTTTTTCACGTAGTGTTGTTAAACAAGATTGAATATATGGAATTGCCTTTTCAATGATAACAGGTACTTTACTAGAGAAATTTGACATTGATTCAGATAGAATACCCAATATTTGAGCAGCAGTTCTTGCCATTGTTGCATTTTTTGAACCATTTTCAAACCAGAGTAATGTCATATCATAAATTTTATCTGCAATTGTTGAACCAACACCTTTAACCAATAATTTAATATTTTCAGCAACCATTTCACGACAAGTAACAGAATTATCACCAGCTAAACGAACTACTAACGGTACAAACAGTAATAGAGCATATTGATTTAAAATTTGTTGTGGGAAACGAATGATAATTTGATTCAATGTTTTCAATACAATGATACGACCATCTTCATAATCATATGAAAGATTCTTGATTAAAAATGTAATTTGTTGTTTTAAACGTGCATCACCCATTGGATAAAACAATAGGAAATCAATGAAAATAGTTGAAATCAATGAGGATACAAATGGTTGATGGGTTTGAATCATCATTGAACAGCATAAATCCATTAAATCGTAAATTTCTGGTAACAGTACTTTACGATTAACCAATACATGTAACATATTTAATGAACGAGTTGTATTTTGATTTTCAGTTGCAGTTAAATTTTGACGAGTCAATGAAAGAATTGCAACTAATTGTTCTTCATTAACATGTTGAGTTTTAGTATCACGTAGTAAACAAGTTGCCATTTCAAAGCATGTATTTGCAATCTTTTCATTACCAGAATCTTGTTGTAATCTTTTCAATACTTGGAGAGTTAATTGTTTTGATAGCTTTTTCATTGATGGTAATTCCAATGTAAATATTTTCAATAAACATTTCAATGAAAGATAAACTACACGTGGTTGTTTATGTTCTAAACATTTTGAAATATATTTAACAAATGGATCAATCATTGAAATGTATTGAACTAAATCTGTAGACTTTTCCAATTTCAATGCACGAATTAACAAAGAGAAACCAAGTTCTGTGAAAATGAATGAATGAGTTTCATTTTGATGAATACGTTGCTGTTTCAATTTTGAAGGATCTTGTTGAATGGAGAATGTTTCTTCATAAGTTGGTTTAACACCTTGACCAATTGTAGTATCCAATGTAATTGTTTTCTTTGATGAAGTATTAATTTCTTTTTCTCTTAAACCTTTAACGATAAATTGATAAGTGATAATTGAAAGGTTTTGGAAATCTAAACTCTTGTTGAATCTTAAACCTTTTGAAATCTTTCTCATCATTTCTTGAAGATTTGGTAACAATTTTGGAGAGTTTGAAACGTTTATCATTTCTTCAATTGGTTTGATAATGAATGATGTATTTGTATAATGAATGATATTTGAAATGATACGAAGTGAATCAAATGAACGTTGAGATTTAGCTTCTGGATAATTATCTTGAATTTGTTTAACTTCACGTTGAATTGATGGTTCACCAAATAAATCTTCAATAATGATATCCATGAGTAATGAAACTTGACTATCCAATACACCAACTTCAATTGTTTTAGATAATGTATTTAACAATGCATGTAATGTATAAGCGAGAATATGTTTTTGATAACCATTTTTAAGAATGTTTCTCATATCTTTCAAAATGTATGGGAAAAATCTATAACCAAGTGTTTCCATAACAGAAAGTAATGTTGAACGAGTGGTTTCTCTAATTTCAAATTCTTTACTCTTTAAACCAATACAAAGTTTACCAATTATACTTGGATATAATACTTTTGAAGTAGTTTCCGGTAATAGTTTATAAAGTTTTAAAATTGCCAATGCAATTGAAAGATTAACAACACCTTCATTCTTTTGTTTTTCAGCTTGAACATGACTACCAGTATCCATTTTTGAACTTGTTACAACTTTAATTTCAATTAAATGTTTCTTTAAACTTGGTGTGAGGACACTTGTTATTGCTTGGAAAATATCTTCTGAAATATTTTTAGTTTTAACAATAGTTGAACCAATGGTTTTCTTTTTTCTCAATTTAATTGTAGATTGTGCTTTTGTTTTTGATACTTTTAATACACCATTTTCTTCTTGATCAGCATCATTATAATCTTGAACTAAATTATTTTGATCATTTTCAATTGATTTTAATTCAATCATTGTTTCATCTTCTGGTTCTTGTTCATCTTGTTGACCGTCTTCTAGTTCATAATCTTCATCATTACCTTGTTGTTCATCATCTTGATCAATAACTTGTTCTTCTTTTAATTCTGAACCAGTTAATAATTCATTTCTAACATCAGTTTCATTAATAAAGAAATGGAATTCATCAATTACTTCAACAACAGATTTTAAAAAGAATTTAAATCTTTGTGGATGTTGATCCATAGTTGAAATTAATTTCTTTAATACTTGATAATAACCTTTCCATTCCAATGATTTTGCTATTACACCCAATGATTTAACAACTTCACCAAGTACTGCTGAACCATGATCTTTAATTGGTGTTTCCAATATAGTTTGAATTGAAAGTGGTAATATAATTTGATTAATTGTTTCTATTGTTAATTTTAATTTTGGCAAGTTTGCATTACCACTACCACTAGTGCCATTACCATTTTCACAAAATGTTTTTAATTGATGAAATGAAATTCTTTTCTTTTGTTTTTGAATATGAGTATAATTGAGGAAAAAGTTTTTATCTTCAGATTGACCAATTGCAACCAATGGTAATAAATCTGGATAAAATGATCGATTACCATTGAATTCAGTTAATAATTGATTAAACAATATTAAATATTCATCACGAGTTTCTTTATCATTGAAATGAGAACGCATTGATGAAATGAAAATTGATTTAAATTGTACCAACATTTCAATTGTATTTACATCATCAGCAAGTAACGGTTCACCAGTTTCTTTTGATAATTTTGATGATACCAATTTAATTAATTTTGAAATACCAGCCGTTGAACTATTTTTAATTGAATAATCACGATCACGAATAAAGTAAACGTAATTGATAAACAATGGTAATAATTCCTTGTGACCTAATTTATGTAATAAATTATCATTTATGAATCTGTATGCTTCTAAACGTTTTTCATAATCATATGTTTCCAAATGGACACTCTTTTTAGTGTATGAATTTAGTTTCATTAAATATGGTGAAATCAATTTCATATATTCAACTTTTTCACCCAATACCATGAATATTTCTGCCAATGATGTACGAGTTGAACGTGTTTTAAATACACCAAATAATGTTGATAACGTTGGAATATGAACAACTGGATTTTCAATTAATGCCAATAAATTTTTGAAAATCATTAAAATGGAAAGAACCAAATCATCATCATCTCCCAATTTATTAAATCTAAGGAATGGAATTAACAATTCTAATATTTCATTTGCTTGATTTGATGATTTTGCAAATTTCGATAATTCTGATAAAATTGCCAATTGTCTTTTTGATAATTTACTTGGATTTAATGATTTATTAGATGATTGACTAACTATAGTGGTTGTGGTTGAAGTGTCTTTTTGATCATTGTTATCTTTTTTATTTGAACGTAATAAAATTGATTTTACAGCATTAATAATTGTATCAATATGTGGTAATAATACTTTTAAATATGTATCAATTGTTGATTGATCAGTTGTTTCAATTGGATCAACATTTAATAATAAATTTTCAATGATTGAAAGGAATGTATCTTGATGTGGTTTATAATTTATAAATGAAAGGATGGTTGGTAATAATTTTGAATCTTGATTTAAATAACCAACCAATTTTGGATTTGATGAAACTACAAACAAACATCTTCTTAAACCAACTGGTAAACCATATGCATTTAATGAAGGAAGTAACACTGAGAATATTTTAAATAATTGTTCAACATAATTTTTAAAATCCCATGAATGATATTGTTGAATAATTTCAGAAAATCTACGGAATGCCAATGAACGAATTGATGAAATAATCTTTGGACGTTTATCATTTGTTGCATTTGTAACAGTTGTGGTAATTGAATTCTTTGAAATCAGTAATAAAATTCTAACAATTTCATCCATTGAACCAACCAATAATGAACCTAATTGTTTAATTGCAGATTGAAGAATGTTTAAGAAATAAACTTGTTGATCAAATGGAGGTAGCAATGAAAGATCATCATATTTAATTGATTCATTCATTTTTAACATTGGTGTGAATGGTACTAACAACTTCTTTATGATTGGAACTAATTCATCAGAGGATAAACCCGAAAAGTAAGCAAAAATTGTAATACGTTGAGCATTGATTGTACTACGTGTAACTTTACGATTTAATTTCGAAAGTAATAATTTAACTACAACATCAACAATTTCCAAACGATGATTTGAATCAATTGAACTATTTGGTGAATCTTTTGAAATGATAAAAGTTGTCATTTCTTCTCTCATTGTTTTATCTTGAATTAAACGTTCCAAGTTCTTTTTATAAGGTGATACCGATGGATTTGACCAAAGTAAATAACATTGTAATGCTTGAAATTGTATTTTTGGTTCATCAATATCTAAACAACGATAAAACAGTGATTTCATTGTTTGTTCTGCAAACATTTTAGTTGGACGTTTAAATTGTGAAAAGAATTCCAAATAATACACAAACAATAATTCAGCTTGACTTTTTGAATATGGTTTTGGTGCTGTTGTTCTTTGCTGAACAATATCTTTGAAATCAAATGGATCACTTGATGATGAGTTTTTAAATACTTTTGAAAATTTACCAAAATCATTTCTAACAAAATCTAAAAACATCACTATTAAATCTTTTGATTGACCTTCAACCAATGAACCAATAGCTGACATTATTTTCCATAATGTTGAATTATAATTAATTGGATCAGTTGATAACAATAGAATATTCTTTGCATTCTTTTCAATTGAGTTTGAATTTTCCAAATTTAATTTTTCCAAAATTTCATTAAATAAATAATTTAAATTTAATTTATCTTTAATTATTAATTTTTCAAATGAAATAATTTCATTTGGTAAAGATTCGTCTTCTTGTTCTTGATCCTCTACAATTTGTTCTTCTACTGTGGTGGTTTCTTCAACTTGATCTTCATCTTGATCTTGATCAATAATTTCATTTAAAATTTCATCATCTTGATCAACTTGTTCTTCCATTTTATCAACAGCATTGTTATTTAAATTTAATATATTTAATTCAGATTGTTGTAATGTTTTATAAAGTACTGGATAAAATTTGTTTACATCTTTTTTACAAAACAAAAGAATATTCTTTTGAATTGCAGTCCATAATGGAGTGAAACGAATGTAAAGACAACCCATCATATAATTGTAAAGGAATTCATTCATTTCATTACCAATTTTACCATTTGAATAAATTGAACCAATTGAATCAACTCTTGATATTACACTTCTTGCTTCTCTTAAATGATATTGTGTAGTTTCAATTTCTAAACAATAATCAAATAATTTTGAAATTTCTAAATTTTCTTCAGTTTCCAAATTACTAATGGTACTACCAACACTTTTAATACAACATAAATGTAAATGTTTTAATGTTGATAATGTTTCTCTTCTAATTGAATTTGATTTACTTGTTGAATTTGTTTTAAATAATGTTAAATATTCTTTAAAAATTGTTAATGTTAATTGATTTGTTGGTGTAGTGGTGGTAGTTGATTTCTTTGTTGTTTTTGTTGTTGTTGGTGTTACGGTTGTTGATAAATCAGTTGATGATAATTTCTCAAAATAAATTGTTGATAATTTTAATACATTTACATTTGAATGATTTGATTTTAATAGTTGAAAGATTCTAGTTGATAATGATGATAATTTATCAGATTGATAAATTGAAGTTAAAATTGTTAAACTTGATAAAGATTGTGATAATAAATATAAAATTGAATCTACTTGTTCAGTGTCTGTGGTGGTGGTAGTTGATTTTAATTTTGATTCTAATAGTAAACTTGTTTTTTCTAATACTGTGATACAAGATTTAAATTTATCACCTTTTTTCCAACTTAATAAAACCATTGATGAAATGATTGACCAAACGCTACTATGATTGAAATCTGATGTTGAGTTCTTTTCAAAATGGTTATTAAAATTAACCAATAATGATTCTAATTTCAATGAAAGTTGTGGTATTTCAAATGATGGATACATATCAATTGATAGTGGTTCATCATTTTCATTCAATGTGAATACACGAATTATAAATGATAACATTTCATTTACGTCAAATTGATTTACATTTCTATCCAAATATTTAATTAATCTTGAAGAAACAATTGAATCTTGAAGTGATGATTTATGAATTGATGTACAAAATTGAAATATTAATAAATGTGAATTTGCAATACCTTCCAATGAGAATAAACAATCTAAATATTTCAACATGCATTCTTTAAATTTACCACCTTGTGATTTAATTGCAATTGGAAATGATTTTGCCAATACAATTAATAAATTTGACGAATTAAATTCATTTGCGATAACTGTTTTCAATAATTGTTTACCATCAACACCAACAAAGAATCTATCCAATATATAAAATATATCTGACATTTCCATAATTTTACCGCCATTCATCCAATCTTTAATAATGTTAAAGTATGCTTCAATTTGACTTGATAAATTTGATTTTTCCATTGCTCCATCGTCAGTATTGCTATTTGTTGCTGCTGATTTAATTAATGATTGAATTTTATTTGACTCAATTTTTAAAGTTAACCAAATTGGTAAACAATTATCACCTTCATTTACAGAATGTTGTTTTAATAATTGAAATAATCTAACCAATACACGGAATTTACATTCAGATTTACATGTACTATCTTTGTAATCTAATTTTCTTAACATCAATGGTAATAAATGTTCAGTCTTTGAATGAAATTTACCTTTAACACCTTTAACTGAATGAAAAAGTAATATTGAAAATGAATCAATATATTCTTCATTTGAACAATTTGTTTGTAATTCTCCAAATAATTGATTCAATGTTTCATCAAATTGTTCAAATGAAATCTTTCTAAGGAAAAATGCAATACTTTCTGCTGCAAATTTTCTAATATATTTTCTTTTTTGTAAAAATAATTCTGAATATATTCTGTATAATAAAAAAAATAACATAACTATAGTTAATATCATTGTGTTTTGATGTCGATACTATTGTTGTTACTTATTTTTTTACGTACTCGTATAATTGGAAAAAGTTTGGTAAAATTTGTTTTTCTAAAAATTTAAATATATAACAAATTGAAGTATATAATTCTTCAATTGATTCAGATTGAAATGAATTTTTTAAAACTGTTATTAAAACTTTTAAAACTTTATAAAATGATCCATAAAATTCCGATCTTAAATCTCTTGATAATGACGCCAATATACTGTATATTAAATAAATTAAAATTTGTTTGTATTAGAATAATTAATAATAATAATAATAATAATAATAATAATAATAATAAATAAATTTATATATACCTTAATAATGGTTTTAATGCAGTAGAATTTTTAATTGAAATATGTTGTAATAAAATATCTATAATTTTATCTTTATGAATGATAATTTCTGGTAAACTATTATGATATTTACGAATATGAACGAAAAAATTATTATAATGTTGAGTTAAATTTAATTCTCTCCATGTTAAAATGGTTTGATGAAAATATGAATCGTTTTCATCTTGTAATTCAATTATAACATCTCCAACTTTACTAAATATATTAATATCAACTTTTGATATTTTTTCTGCAAAACTTTGATACTATAAATATATATTGTATTGTATAAATTAGTATCATATTTAATAATTATATGTTTTATATTAAATTTGATAATTACTCTAAATGAATTTGTTTTTGATTTTAAACCTTCATCTTTATTTGTATTGACATCATAATATTCATCTTTTGCTTGTGCTTCTTCTTGTTCAAGTAATAATCTTTTTTGTTTATTACTTGATATCATATTATCATTATTTGACATTATATAAAATTATACAAATAATATGAAAAATGAATAACGAAAGATTGAATAAAAATAATGTTTTTGTTGAGAAATGAAAAAAAAAAAAAAAAAGAAAAAAAAACCGAGCATAAAAACGACAACGATTGAAATTAAAAAAAAATAAAAAAATTATTTTATTGTGTGAATAGGGTATGTGCAGATATAAAATGGAAATTTTAAAAAATTTTTAATCATGATTACTAAATTTATCAAATAATAATTATTTAAAAATAATTAATTTCATATTTTTAAAAATTTCCTTTTTTTTTATCACACTGTCATACAGATAATTAATAACCCTAAGTAATTGAAATTTAAACTTTTTTTTTTTTTTTTTTTTTTTTTTTTTTTTTTTTTTTTTTTTTTGGACATTTTTTTTTTTTTTTTTTTTAAAGCAACCCCCGGAGGTTTTTTTATTTTTTTGGTAAATTTTTTT
>JABXES010009213.1:0-12564 GCA_013375695.1 Dictyostelium brefeldianum | reverse complement strand
TTTTTTTTTTTTTTTTTAAAAAAATAAATTATGGTTATTAAATATATTATATTAATTTTTTATTTTTTTTTTTTTTTTTTTTTTTTTTTTTTTTTTAAATTTTTTTCATTTTCGTGTACGAAATATTATTTTTTTTCATTCTATTCAAATCTAACAAGATTATATATGCTAAATTTATACAATAAATTATTACCATCACTAATTAAATCAATAAATAAAAGAATAACATTAACGACAACATTATTTAAAAATAGTTTCAATAGGTTAATAAAATATAACGATAATACAAGCAATAATATAAATTACAAAAATAATAACAAGTGTAATAATAATATAAATAATCATATAATAACCAATCCAATAATGTCACAACAAACACCAAATTCACCAGTTTACTATAACCATCATCATAATAGTAATATTAATGAACGTAGTAAAAGAATGGTATGGGTTGATTTAGAAATGACTGGATTAGATATTTCAAAAGATGTAATTTTAGAAATGGCAATCGTTATAACAGACGGCGAATTAAACGTAATTGAAAAAGGACCAAACCTTATCATTCATAGAAGTGATCATGTATTAGCAACAATGAATGATTGGTGTATTGAACATCATGCTAAAGTAAGTTAACACAAACAAACATACATACATACACACCTACACATACATCCTTATTGGTACAATACTATAATTCTTTATACATTTGATTTTTCTATATTTTTTTTTTTTTTTACCCTATAAAAAGATTGGAAAAGTAAAAATCAAAAAATAACTAGAGAATTACATTTGATTTTGGGCTAAATTATTGTATCACTATCACTATTATTGTTTATCATATACACTATACAACATGTATCACATTAGATTATTTACACAATATATACATTCAGTCAGGATTAACTGAAAGTGTAAGACAATCAAAAATAACATTGGTAGAAGCAGAGAATATGATGTTGGAATTTGTAAGAAAACATACTGATAAAGGTGTATGTCCATTAGCAGGTAATACCGTTCATGAAGATAAAAGATTCTTATTAAAAGAGATGCCAACATTTGCAGAACATCTCCATTATAGAATCATTGATGTATCAACAATCAAAGAATTAAATAGAAGATGGTATCCATACATTCAAGCACCAAGAAAACAAGTTGCTCATCGTGCATTACAAGATATTGAAGAAAGTATTGAAGAATTAAAATTTTATCGTATTACTGTTTTTAAATAAACAAGCGCAGCGCATATCCATCCACTCCTTTACGCATAAAACTAAAATAAAATATATATGTTGTTATTATTATTGATATAATTATTGATTATTATTATAGTAGGTAGTATTATATATTTATTGATATTATTTATATTGCTATTATTATATAGTTGGAATTGGAATTGTTGAAGGATTTTTATGTTTATCACTTTTTGGATGAGGTAATGGGAAATCATCCATATTTGGTAATACCATCATTTCAAATACTTCAGCTTTTAATTTGTTTACTATAATTTTTGCCAACTTTGGCATATTTGTAAAATAACCAGTTTTAGATTGACCAATTGAAGTATCAATTGAAAGTTCACATTCAGGTTCTTCGTAAAATCCAATCCAAATTCTTTTAGTTGGTGTTGGTAAACATTGAACATTTAATCTACCAGATAATGATTTAACTGCTACTGAAATTACAAATGGAATTGTAACTGAATGATTACGAAAACTAATCATTACTTCAATTTTAATTGTTAATGTAAATCCACCATGATATGAAATTGCAATATCTGCACTCTATAAGTGTTTGGAACAAGATGATATATTAGTTATATATACTATACTATGATATCACATAATTATAACCAAAACTTACAAATTCACCTTGTGGTGTTAAATATAATAGTTTTGCATCATTTAAAACTGGAATATTTGGACCAAAATCTAAATTTTGTAATGTAATTGATTTAAGGATTGAAGGTTTCTTTAGCTTGTTTATTTTTTTAGTGATTTTCTCTGCTGCAAAACCTAACAATGTTTCAGATGCATAAAAATTAAAAAATACACGAGCCAATGCAACATTGAACCAATCGTATTTTGAATGATTTGATTGAATTGAATTTGGAATATTATTATTTAATTGTGATAAATGTTGTTGTTGTTGTTGTAAATGAATACTACCATTTACACCACCACTTTTAAAACCGCTATTATTACCATCGTTAATATCATCGATTAATGTATTAATATGACTGTCAATCATTTCATTTGTTTCATTTGCAGAGAATGCAGAATTTGATGATGATTTTGATGCAGATCTATCCCTTAATACAGATGGTTCATCAGATGATGATGAAGATGATTTTGATTTAAATTTATTAATTGCAAAACTTGATAGTGAAGATGCTGTTGATGAAGATGATGAAGTTGATGATGGTGTATCAAATGTTGATGTTGAACTATTATTTATACTGTTATTTCCATTACTATTATTTAATGCTGCGGTTGGAATTGGTTCAGGTATAACACCAACTCTATTTTGTAATGGTATATTTAATCTAGCTGGTAACTCTTCGAAAAACTTTTTACAAACTTTTTCTTCAGAATCTTCCAAAGTTGATTTCTTTGTAGTGATTGAAGATGCTTCTTTAATGAACCAATACCATGTTTCTAAATCTTTACCACAATCAAAATAAAAATGTAATATTTTTGAATGATACAATAAATCTCTTTCAGGTTGCATTACAGATATACAATTCTTTTTATTGTATTTTGATGAACCAACTTTATTTCTAACTATTGATACTGAACAACCATCAAAACAAATTACATTTACTGCACTGATATCATTTGGATTATTAAATAAGAAAAACATATTATTCTTTAATACACAATAATGTTTTTCTGGTATATTTGTTGATGAATCTGGTAGTTTTATATACACTTTTCCTCTCTTTTCTTGACGATATCTTGATGTATCTAATTTCATTAAAGCCTTCTCTGCTTCTACTTCTTTTAACATTTCCAAATAATCTTTTTCAGTCTTTGAATCCAACGTTTCCAATAGACGAATAAATAAATAAATTGCACATACTATAGTTGAAAATACTCCAAATAAAAATGAAAATATATTTATAAACATTTTTGATTATTTGTATATTATATATTTATTGTATGGATATCCAGATTATAATTATACTATTATTATTATATACATAAAAAAAATATTTAAAATTTTTGTCGTTGTGTGTGGGTGTCTTTGAAAATATATACAAATAATTTATTATAATAAATTTACAAAAAATTAAAAAATTATTACAAAAAAAACAAAAAAATAAAAAAAATTAAAAAAAAAAAAAAGTCGCATCATGTGATTTTCATTACCAATTTAAATTAAAAATTAATTATAACCAGACACAGGCGTGATCACCTGCTTTTTAAAGTAATACTGAGGTTATATATATTTGATTTTGTTATAAGCAAATCTCATTAATGATGAATGAATTAATGAATGAGTATTTGTACAATATATTTTTTCATGATATTACATCCACTTTTTTTTATTAGATAAAGATAAAGAGATAAAGATAATAAAAACTATAATGATTATGTTTAAATGTGTACTTGTGTGCATGAGGGTGTGTCTAGTATTATATACATAAATATACATAATAATTATATTATAGAATTTTATAAAATAATTTTAAAAAAAAAACAACACACCAATTTCATTATTTTGTGGTATTGTTTTTTTATTTTTTATTTTATTTTTCAAATGTATTATTATATTGTGAAATTGCAAACATTAACACATGTATAGTGTTTATTTGTATGTATATATGTGTGTGTGTATTTGTATATGATAACAATAATTAGTTTTATATATTTAATTATTTAAAATATTTACAAATATATTTTTGTTTTTTTTTAATATATTATTAAATAAAAATATCACATTTGTCAAGTTTATTATTATTTAAAAAAAGTACACAATCATTAAATAATATACCAAATTTGGACAAAAGAAGAAAAGGATAGTAATAATAATAGTAATAAATCATACAAATAAAACACAAATATATAAGTAACTTTAATTAGATTTTTTTTTTTCTTTATAAAAAATTAAAATTTTTTGATTCACATAATCTCGATCAATTTTTTCACAATTTAAAAAATTTTAATTTTCTTTTTTTTCTAATACAACCATTATTTAAGAAATAAAAAGTCCATATATAATAGAAACAAATAACATATATATATATATAAAGAAATAATAATTGAATTTAAAATAAAATGTGGGTAAATTTATACTATTTATGTAAAGAAAGTTTGTTATAAATTTCAAAAAATTTAACAAAAAAATTAAAATAATAAAAAAAAAATAATTTTTTTTTTTTAAAAATAAAATTTTTTTTTTTTTTTTTTTTTTTTTTTTTTTTTAATTTTTCAAAACTAATTTTTTTTTTATATATAAAACTTTTTATTTATTTGTTGTAAAATATAATTAACATAGTTTAAATACTTTTTTTTTTAGAACAAACAACAGCATCAATAAATATAGTAACAATAATAGTAATAAATAAACAATAATATCACAAATAACTAAATATATAATATATAAATTGTACATAAAACACATAGAAAAAAAACGGTTATCGAAAAAAAAAAAAAACTTTTTTTTTTGCAAATTAATAATAAAACAGCAGCAGTATAATAGTGTAATATTAAATATTAAAAAAGAATAAACATACTACTGTTATACAAATAATACAAATATACATACATACAATATAATATATACAAAAAGATGGATTTAAGAATTGGAGGAAAATATAGAATCAGTAGGAAGATTGGTGGTGGTTCATTTGGTGAAATTTATTTAGGTACAAATATATCAACAAATGAAGAAGTAGCTATAAAGTTAGAACCAGCCAAAGCAATTCATCCACAATTATTATTTGAATCAAAATTATATAAAATATTTCAAGGTGGAAGTAAGTTGTTTAGTTATTTACAGTAGTAATAGTTTTGATTGCGTATATGTTATTTGTAATACTAATATTGTTATCATTCTTTACTACTATTACTCAATTTACAGTTGGTATACCAGCAGTTAAATGGTTTGGATTTGATGGTGATTATAATATTATGGTTATGGATCTTTTAGGACCAAGTTTAGAAGACCTTTTTAATTATTGTGGTAGAAAGTTTAGTCTTAAAACAGTATTGATGTTGGGTGATCAAATGTTGAGAAGAATTGAATTTATTCATTCCAATAATTTTATTCACAGAGATATCAAACCAGATAATTTTTTAATGGGCATTGGTAAAAGGGGTCATGTAGTTAATTTAATTGATTTTGGTTTAGCAAAACGTTATAGAGATCCAAAAACTCATCAACACATTCCATATAGAGAACATAAAAATTTAACTGGTACTGCTCGTTACGCTTCATTAAACACTCATCAGGGTATTGAACAATCAAGAAGAGATGATTTGGAATCACTTGGTTATGTTCTCATGTATTTCAATAGAGGTAGTTTACCATGGCAAGGTTTAAAAGCTTACACAAAAAGAGATAAATATGAAAAAATTTGTGATAAAAAAGCTCAAACAAAGATTGATACATTGTGTCAAGGTTTTCCAAGTAAGTAAAAAATTTAGGTTGTTAATATTAATATTAGTTTACATCAAGTAGTAACTAACTCTCTTTAACATTACTGAACAGGTGAATTTGCAACATTTTTAAATTATACAAGATTCTTAAAATTTGAAGATAAACCAGATTTCCTTTATCTTAGAAAGTTATTAAGAGAAATGTTTGTTAGAGAAGGATATAGATACGATTACATGTTTGATTGGGTTATTGTTAGAAAAGTATTTATTGGGCACATACACATGTTTATTTATATGTATCATATATTAATGAAAAAACTACTCTTTATATTTATTTTAGTTGAGAGAAAAGCCACCACTTGAAAGACCATTAACAAATGATAATAAACAACTCCAACAACAAATTCAACAACAACAATTACAACAACAACAAACCACAACAACAACCACAACAAGTAGTAATGCTAAAAATATTTCAACTGCTTCAAATATAGCAACAACTGCTACTACAGATGAACAATTTAGACAATTATTATCAACACCATCACCATATAATAATGTAGATTCTGATCAATCACCTCAACAAACTATTACTACAACTTCTACAGGTATTTCTTCAAATAATCAACAACCAAATAGCAATAATCAACAACAACCATCACAACAAGTAAATACTACATTCTATAGACAGAATAAAGTTGTAGTTCCACAACCATCTACAAAACCAGCTAATAAATAAATAAAAAGCTAAAAACCAAAAAAGTATAAATAAAACAAATAATATATTATAGAAACAAATCTCTCTTCATTATCTTTAAAATTCCTCTTCCTTCTCTTCCTCATTGTTTTTTTTTTTTTTTCAATATCTCTTTTTTTTTTTTAATTAATAACAATACAACAATTAATTAATTGAAATAAAATGTTTTTATTATTTATTATTTATTATTTTGATTATTATTATTAATTAAATATTGATTCCATTCATTTTGAATTTGTTGTTTTGATAACCATTCAAATCCAATTGATGTACTAATTCTAAGATAATATTTATTAAATAATGGTATTAAAACTATTTGACCTTTAACAGGTGGTAAGAAAGCATCCATTACATTTACACGAATTAACCAACATATACACCAACCAAATGAAAGGAATGCAATAATCCAATAATAATTAACTAAGAAAGGGAATGCTGATGTATGACTATAACCATGATGATTAATTAAATTATTATAAATTGTAGTGAAAACAATACCACCAACTACACCAGCAACTGCCCATGCTGATAGTATCAGACCGTGCACAGCTCCAACATTTTTTGATCCAAACATGTCATTTAAAAACGCAGGAATTACCCCAAATCCACCACCATAGCAAAATGTACTAATCCAAATTAGTCCAATAAATGCATCATAATTTAATGTTTTCATTGAATAAATTAAAAAACCAACAGATACACATTGAATTGTTAACATTGCTTGAAAACATTTCTTTCTTCCTATTTTATCAGATAAAATCGCAAAGAATAATCTTCCAAATAAATTAAATGCTCCATTAACTGATACTACCACTGATCCTACATCTTTGCTTTTACCAAACATATTTTGAACCATATCACTAAGTCTACCAATTGCAACTACTCCAAACATTACATTACATAAAAACATAATATATATAATTGTATATTCTCTCGATACAATAGCATCTGCTAATTTATAATCTGAAAATTTTGGTTCAACTATTTTAACATTTTGTGAATTTTCTAATTGGTCATTTGATTTTTTTGAAATTAAATCATTTTCAACAAATTCACTTGGTTGTTGATCTGTTGAGTTGGCTGGAATAGTTGATGGTTTTTCGTTGTTGTCAGAATCTTTACCATTAATTTGAAAGTTTGGAGGAGGAGTACGGAAAATTAAAGAGGTAGGATATAGGATAGCAAGGAATATACAACCAAGTATAACGAAATTTAATGATAACCCAACATGGGCAATGATTTTAATAGGTATTACACCAAATGCGATTGACCCAGCACCAAATCCACATACTGCTAAACCAGCTGCTAATCCACGATGATCAGGAAACCATTTTTGCAATGAACTAATAGGTGATATATAAGTTATACCCATTCCCATTCCACCCAATGCACCATATCCAATATAAACTAACCATATAGTTTTAACATGTATACCAACCGCAGTTACAAAATGACCAAGTACAAATAAACTTGATCCTAAAAACATTGAATTTCTAGGTCCTAATCTATCTAATACAGGTCCTAATATTGAACACGCACATCCAAAAAAAAAGAATACAATATAAAATGTGTTAGGTGCCATACCTCTAAAACTGTCACCATATATAGCATAGTCGACAGGTTTATTATATATTGACCATGAATATAATGAACCAACTGTAAATTGAGTTAATAATGCACACGGGAATAATAACCATCTATTAAATTTAATATTACCAATTAAATATTTTTCTTTTTCAATTTGTTGTTCTGTTTTCTTTTGTGGATTTTGTTTATAATGGTTTACAATTAATTTAATAATTGGATTCACTTTTTTTTCTTTTTTATTTTTTTCACCATTACCACTAAAACTACCACTACTACTACCACCACTATCAATACTTTCTATATTAATTTCATTATCTTCTTTTTTCATTCTATATGTTAAAAAAAAATTAAAATATAAAATTAAATATTAAAAAAGAATGGTCTGTTTTTATTTATAACTTCTACTATTAATGTTACAAATAATTATAAATATATATTTATTATAAATTAAATTTTGATTTTTTATATAACATGTTTATTATTAATTATCACTGGTGTAAATTACAAAGATTGGGTGTGTGGTATTAGTGTGTGTTTTCATATCTTTTTTTTAAATAATTGTGTGTGCTTTTTTACTTTCTCAAGACATAAACACCACACAAACACACTAGTACACATAATACAGATACACATATACGTGATAAATTACTGTACTTTAATATACTTGTAAACTGATTTTTTTATTTTTTGTTTATTAACCAATTAAAAAAAAGAGGTATTAATATTCATTTATTTTATTTTAGATAATAAGAAAGAGTTGAATTATAGATATAAGTACATTAATCATTTAACATAAAGATTATTATTTTAATATTTTAATATTTTATTATATATATTTTTATTTAATAAATTTGTTCATACTATTAATTTATTCATTTCTTTCTAATTGATTTATTTCAAATGATAGGTTTGATTTATATAAATCCTGAATTTCTAATAGTAATTTATAATCTTCTGCTGAATTTGGAACAACATATTCTGAATCTAAATAAATAGAGGTAATGTAAGGTATGTTAATATTTATATGTTAAATTACAAATATATAAAATATTAATAATAGTTACCATTTAATATATTTGTAATTGTTACTCTTGATAATTTACCATTTTTAGTTCTTGGTAGATCATAAACAGCAATTAATGATTTTAAAATTGAATATGGTTCAATATCACTTGAAATAATTGAATCAATTTCATGTTTTAATTTATTTAAATTGATTTGTTGATGTTTTTTTTGATGATTTTCATCGAGTTGTTGAGGTTGTTTTAATATAACCAATGCCATTGGTGAATGGCCAGTTAATTGAAATTTAATACCAATTGCCATACATTCAACTACCATTGGATGTCTAAGAATTGATTCTTCAATTCTACTTAATTCGATTTTATGACCATTAATTAACAAGACATCATCAGCTCTTGATACAATACCACAATATCCAGATTCTTCAATGAATGCCATATCACCTGTAAGATAATACCCAGGTACTTTTGATACTAATTGTTCATACTTTTCATTATCATTATATAGTGTTATTGCAAATCCAAGTGGAGCAGGTAACTTGTATGCCAATTGACCAGTTTCATTCAACCCAAGTTGTTTACCACCTTCAGAAAGTATAGCAATATTAACAAATGGTAATGGTTTACCAGTGGAATTTAATGGTTTTTTAGCAATTATATCATATCCTTTTGGTTTAAAATCAAATAAGTTTATATGACCTGTTTCAGTTTGCCCATAACTGCATGAAGTATTAATTTTAATTTTATCTTCAATATAATCCAATACTGCTTTTTCAACTACTTCGCCACATAGCCAAATTGATTTTAAGCATGATAAATCATATTTTGAAACAAACTCTGCTGTAGGGTCATGTTTAATAATGTATCTAAATGATCTTGGTACTGCAAACATGAAATTAACTTTATGATCTTCAATCTTTTTCCACATGTTATTTGCTGGATCATTATTTTCAATTATACCTCCTTCAAATATAACCAATGTACCACCACATGCCATTGTTGAATAAAACCAAATATGAAATGCAACCCATCCAAAACTTGAATATGTTAAATATGTTGGACTATCAATTGGTGATGTCATACATTGCCAATTATATTTATTTGCTGCTAAATGTGATGCATTATCTCTAACTATTGCTTTTGAATTACCTGTAGTACCACTTGTATAAATAACATATAATGGATGTGTTGAATCAACTGGAATATATTCATAGAATGGATTTGATCTTGCTTTAGTACACTCATCTTCCCAATCTAATGAATTTTCAATACTTGGTATTTGTTTACCTGATCCCAATGAATCTAATACAGCTTTGTCATATCTATTATATGTAATAATATGATTTGGTTTGTAAATTGATTGTTCTAATGCTTTAGATAAATTGATCGAAGAGAATACAATTTGACTATTTGTTATATTAAAATTTGAATTTAATATTACTTTTGGTTTTAATTGATCAATTCTATCTACTAAACTTTTAATTGAATAACCTTCTACTAAAATACAATACGTTGCACCAATACGAGTACATGATAATATTGAAATTAATCCTTCAATTGTATTTGCCATATAAATTAAAATATTGTCATTCGTTGTAACATTTAAATTAACTAATACTCTTGAAAATTCACATACTTTTTCGTATAATTCACAATATGTTATTTTAATTGTTTTACCAAGAAATGGACATTCATAAATAAACGCATAATTATCTTTTTTTAATGGATTATTAACATGTACATCTAATACATTAAAACATGTATTTAATTTACCACCTTTATACCATTCTGGATACATTTCATTACCACTATAAATTTGATCATATTCTTTATCCCAATGAATATATTTATCAGATACATCTTTCCAAAATGAAATTGGATCTTTTAATGCATATTCTCTATCATTTTCATAATTGAATGGTTCACTTAATTGAAATTTCATTATTATTTAGTAAATTAAATAATTTATATAATTAAGTAAAATGTTATTTTTTTTGTTTTGTTTTAAAGGGCAAAAATATATAATTTTTAAAGAAATAAAACAAAAAAACTTTTTGTCTTTTGATAATATTAAATATTAATTGTTTTATTTCCACGTGATTTTTTTATTTTGTTTTGTTGTCCAATGACCTTAAATCTAGAATAAAAAACAATATTACATATTTTCGGATCATTGGCTAATGTATAATATAAAATAATCTATTGGTTAAATTTTTTTATAATTATAACCAAAATCTCATTTTTTTAAATTTTAATATTTTGGCCACCTCCACTAATCCATATTCCCCTGTTGTTATTTATTTATTTTGCTATAGATTCATATTTTTCCGTTTTCTATTGTACATTAATTTTTTATTCAAGTCGTGTGTATATGTAAAATTAAAAAAATAATACTTTCAGATCTTTAAAGATTTTTAATTTACATAAATTAATTAATATGAAGGTTTTTATCGGCTATAATACCATATGCTTGAACTATTACAAAAAAATAAATTAAATAATATATACTAAATTTTATTGTTGATGTGAATTTATTTATAATATTAATACAATTAATGATAATAATGATAATAATACAATTGAACTTGATGTTAATAATTTAAATGCACTTGAATCGGAATAATCTTCTTCAACGTCTGTTGATGAAGAATCTCCAACATTAACAACTGGTAATTGAGTTGATGTTGATTCTTCTGATGTTGTTTCAATTGATGAATCACTTGGTGATGATGATGATGTTGTAGTTGTATCAATTGATGAAGATGATGGTGATAATGAAGATGAAGTATCAGGTGTTACTTCAAATGATTCTGTTGATGTTGTAGTATCAGAAGACTCACTTTCTTTTGATGATGAAGCAGATGGAATTGCACTATTACTACTTCCTTCACTACTATCTCCAATAATAATATCTCCAGATTGTGAATTTGTATCAGTTTGATGTTCATTTGATGATGTTGTAGCTGGTGATGATTCACTTGACGTTGTTGGTTCAACGGTAACTGGTGCTTCTGTAGTTGGAGCTTCAGTGGTTACAGGAGTTTCAGTAGTAGGGGATTCAGTAATTGGTGGTTGAGTAGTAACAGGAGTTTCAGTAGTTGGAGCTTCAGTTACTGGTGGTTGGGTCGTAACAGGAGTTTCAGTAGTAGGAGCTTCAGTAATTGGTGGTTGAGTAGTTGGAGCTTCAGTGGTTACAGGAGTTTCAGTAGTAGGAGCTTCAGTAATTGGTGGTTGAGTGGTTACAGGTACTTCAGTAGTCGGAGATTCAGTTGGTACAATTGGGGTATCAGTTACTGGTGGTTGAGTAGTAGGAGCTTCAGTTACTGGCGGTTGAGTAGTAGGAGCTTCAGTTACTGGTGGTTGAGTGGTTGGAGCTTCAGTTACTGGTGGTTGAGTGGTTGGAGCTTCAGTTACTGGTGGTTGAGTAGTAGGAGCTTCGGTTACTGGTGGTTGAGTAGTAGGGGCTTCGGTTATTGGTGGTTGAGTAGTAGGAGCTTCGGTTGTAGGTTGAACATTATTTCCATTTTGAACCCATCCAGAACAAGAAGATGATTTTGAAACTTGTAAAAAACCAGTATCTGGATATCTGACAGTTTTA
>JABXES010009206.1:0-12604 GCA_013375695.1 Dictyostelium brefeldianum | reverse complement strand
TTGTAATACATTGGATATAAGTGAAAATTATTGTGATGATTCATGTTCAAAGGAAATTGCATCATTAATTTCAACAAATAAATCAATTACTTCATTAAACATATCAAGTAATTTATTTAAACAATTGGGTATAAATGAAATTATGTCTTCACTAATTGAAAATAATGGTATTTTGGTTGAATTGATTTTATCAAATTTTCAAATATTCAACACATCATTACTTGGTGATTATTTAACTAGTAATGTTGCAAGTTTAAATTTAAAACATTTAAATTTATCAAATTCAAATATATCAGGTGGTCCGGCATCAACAATTTTAAAATCAATTTATAATAGTTTTAAAAATGGAAACATAAATTCAAAATCATTAATTTCATTTGATGCAAGTAATTGTAAATTAAGTCATGAAATTGAATTGGAATTATTATCAAGTGTCCTAACAAATTGTAACATATCAAAAATTAAATTGTCAAGAGTATTTCGAGATAGTGTACCTTGTAAATTACTATTTTCAAATTTATCATCATCAATTACAGATTTAGATATTTCAATGAACATTATATACCAACCAAATATAATTGAATTATCAGATATACTATCCACCAACAAATCAATTGTAAAATTAAATCTAACTGGAAACGGAATAAACAATACAAATGTTCAACATATTTTCAATTCACTTTCAACAAATTCAACATTAACAAATTTAAATTTATCTGGTAATTCAATTTCATTATTTGAAGTGGATTACATGTTTCTCAAATTAAATAAATCGTTAATAACATTGGATTTATCATTAAATTCAATTGAAAATCAAGGAATGATTGAGTTATTCAGAGCATTTAAATTAAACAGTTCAGTTACCCATTTAAATATTGAAAATAATAAATTAATTCCTTCTTCAATGGTATTCCCAAATATATCAAAAAGAAAACCAAAATTTCAAGAAATTAAAACAAATTTATCATTTAAAAATCATCCAACACTACACAAAGTATCTAAAAACATTCAATATGATTCACATGAATATTATCAAGTAACACGTTATTTAATTGATGATAATACTGTAATACAAAAGAATTTAAATCCACGTAAAAGAATGGCATATTAATATTAAATAAAAATGTGTGTATTTATGATTTATATCTAATCTTTATTTGTTGTTTTGTTTATTGATTAATTTGAATTAAACGTATGAAACCTTGATTTGTACCGTATACTAAACAATTAAAAAATGGTTTATTCTTATTCCATGCTACTTTTGTAATCATTTGTTTTGGATCAGGAAAACTAATACTTTCAACTGCTTTATATTGAAACATTGATTTATTACCAGATATTGGTGCTTGTTTTTCAAAATCTGCTAATACTTTTGGTGAACTTGAAAATGTTAAAATTCTTTCTTCATCATCTTCTTCTTTTTGTTCTTCTTCTTCTTCTTCTTCATCATCATAGACTTTTTTAATTTTAATTTTGTTGTTATTGTTGTTATTGTTGTTATTGTTGTTATTGTTATTATTTTTGTTGTTACTGGTTAATGATAAATTTTCATATTGATAAATGTAGGAAACTTTTGATTTTGTTTTATATTTTCTTTTATCCAACAAGAAATGATAAGCAGTTAGTGAACCATTTGTTGAGCAACTTGCAATTAATCTATGATCACCAGATACATCAAAATCCATAACATCTGCACAATGCATTGGTAAACTAAGTGAAGACCATTGCATTAAACTCATTACTTTAATGTATGCATTTTCAGTGATTAAACAAGCGGGTAAACTTGAATTTTCTGGCCATTTCATTACAGATTTACTTTCAAAATCTTTTATATGATTTCTTTGTGGTTGAGCTTGATTTCTTCTATCCCAAACACAAATTGATCTTTGATAATTTACAATAAATAAATTTCTATCAAGTGGATTAACAGCAACATTTAAAACTTCTTGTCTTTGATTATGATTAAAAATTGGATTTAAAAATTGATTATTATTATTATTGTTATTGTTTATTGATTTAATATCAAATACTAAAACTAATCCATTTGAACAACCAATAATTAACCAAGGTTGTTTTTTATCATTACAAGATGACCATTGTAATGTAGTACCAAAGAAATCTTTTTCATCAATTGCAGGCATTGAAGCAAACCCATTTGAAACATTGAAATTTAATGATTGATCAAATATTGGTTCAATTGTTAGCATTTTTGAAAGTGGAGTTTCTTTTGTATTTTCACGAGTAAATTGATCATTTACAAAATCTGGATGTGGTACTGACCAAACTTTAACTGTACCATCACCTAATACTGCTGCTAATACACCTAATCTAATACATTTACCATTTTCATCTTCCACATATCCACCAATTGGCATCCATTTTAAATCCCAAATACAATTACCATTATATGCAATTGAAAATACTAATTTTGGATTACCACTGGTACTACTGGATTTAACATCTTCTTCTTTTACTTCTTCTTTAACATTAAATTCTTCATCTTCTTGATGTTCATCATCTACTGCTTGATCCCCATCATCTTCTTCTTTAATTGGTTGAGCAATTTTACCACCAGTAATATTATATTCATAAATTTGAATTATATTTTCACCTTTGTATACTGCTCTTTTTAAATGAGTTGATTTTGAATCTTTATGAGCAGAAACAGCAAGATATTGATATTGAGATTGTTTAAATGATTTACGATCAAACGGTAAAGGACACCATGCTAATGAGCTTATATGACCACCACAAAATGTAATTGTATCTTTTGATTTCTTTAATATTGGATTATCAATTGATTCAAATGGTGATAATTGAAATGGTGGTTGAATAGATTTTGAGAATTTAAATTTACATGATTTTTGACCACCTTCATTAGGAATATATGATTTTGATTGATCAATGGTGAGGAATTTAAATTGAGCTTTACCACCTGTGTTTCCATTAAAATATACAATTGGTTCTTTATTAACAATGTTTTCAGTTACAACTGGAATAGTTGAATCATAGAATACACCTTGTGCTGGTACTTTATCAATTTCATATCCTGGTTGAATTGTTGGTTGATTGGGTACACCACCTTTTTTAGTATCTACTTTTTTACCAGCATCATCATGTAACATAATTGATAATTGGTGAACTGATTTAGATGGTTTTTGGGGTGCTAATACTTTTCCTGATCTTTTAATTGGTTTTTTTTTATTTGGCAATGATATTGATAATGATACTTTCTTTTTTGATGGTGTTCTTTTTATTGGTTTTTCATCATCTGATGAATTAATTTCATCATCATATGATTCTTCCTCTTCTTCTCCTGATGATGCCATTTCATAAATATCTTTAAATTTAAATTCAGGTAAAGGTTTACCAACACTACTACGTCTAGTTGGTGTAGCTCTTGGTGTAGGTTTTGGTGTTGATTTTGATGGTGTTGATTTTGACGATGTTGGTTTATAATCTGAATAGTCTTCTTCTGAATCATCATCTGATATATCACGTTCATCTTGATAATAATCACTTGAGTCATCTTGTGAAAAACTATCACTATCTGTATCTCCACTATGTAATATATAAGATGATTCTTTTTTAACTTTTGGTGTTGCTGTCTTTTTTGGTGTAGTTGTTTTCTTTGGTGTTGTTGTTTTCTTTGGTGTAGCTATTTTCTTTGGTGTTGCTGCTTTCTTTGTAGTTATTTTCTTTGAAGTTGCAGCACTTTTTGTAATTTTCTTTGGTATTGGTGGTGTTGATGTGGTTGTAGTTGTAGTGGTTGTTGTAGTATTATTATTTGTAGTTTCATCATCACCTTCTTGAATGAATTTATCTATAAGATTTTGACTTTCATTATTCATAGTAGTATCATCTTTTTGTTGTTGTGAATTTATAATATCTTCATCATCATCTTGTTGTTGTTGTTGTTGTTCTTCTTCTTGTTGTTTTTTAGATGCAGATTTCTTTTTTCCAGATGAGCCAGTAGCTGCATTTTGGGATGGTTTTGGTGGTGTAAATATTGGTTTTGGTGGAATAATTTCTCTTTTACCTGCTGATCTTTTAAATGGTGATGTTTGTGGTGTTGATGTTTTGATTGGAGTTGTAGTTGTAGTTTCATCATTGTTTTCATCATCATTGGATGGAGTAGTTGTTGTAGTTGGTGCTAATTGAAAGAATGAAGTAATTAAACTATTACCATTTTTTGCAGCTTCTTTTTTCTTTGCATATGGTTTTGGTTTTGGTGTTTTTTCTTTAACTGATTTTGGCATTGTTGTTTTTATTTACATAAAAAAGAAAAAAGTAACGATTGTGTTAGATTAATTCAAATTTAATTTCATTTTTTTTTTTTTTCATTTTTTTTTCATTTTTTCTCATCATACAAATTTTTATTTGTTTGCTGTATGTTTCATAAAATGTAAAACTTTTTGTTATTTGTAATTTCATTGTTTTTTTTTCTCTTTTTAAATCAACTACATTTACAAAAAAAATAATATTTTCAATTGTGTTTGATTTAAAAAATATCAAGATTGTAAAGGTGATTTAAAGAAAAAAACGTATTTGGATGGTAATAAAAATAATAAAAATAGGATTGAAACTTCTTGAAATATCAAAAAACACAATCAATCAACACAAAGTGTTTTCTGCATTTTTATTTCCTTAAAGAAATGGGTTTTATAGAATAACTTATAAAAACTTATACTGATATTTTTGTGATTGATTATTTTGTGATTTCATGAATTAATAAACAATATTTAATCAAAAAAAAAATATACATATGCATACACTACACCAATATTAAACACTACAATATCTTATTTTTTATCTAAATTTTGATTTTTTATGACACAATATTACTCTGTGAGATTAATGATAATTCCCAAACATAGAATATTATCATTTTATGAAAAAAATAAAAATAATAAATATCTTTTTTGTTGAAATTGAAAAAACACACATTCACACTATATTTTTTTATAATTATAGTGACCAATCACAAAAATTTGCTTAATTTTAATTTTAATTGATTAATGAGATTTAATTCTCTTTGTAATCTTATTTAAATATGATTTGTTAATAAACCACCAAACTTTCTAAATTTATAAATGTTATAAACTGACCATCACTTACAATACAAAAATTGTGTGATCTTGTTTTTTAGATTTTAGATTTTTAAAAAATCACAATTTACAACTTTGAAAAAATAATATTTATAGTTTGTGGGTTTTTAAATTTTCCATTATATAATATGGTTATGTAGGTATGTTTATAAACTAATTTTTGAAAATTGCCAATAATAGATTATTTTTATTTCTTACAATCAAAAGTAATGTTGGGGTTATGTTTTGTGTGTAAACATAAACACATTTTATTTTTTTATTTTTTATTATTTTTCTTACATACAACCAAACTATAATGCCCATCGAATCTTAAATATTTAATTTTTTTCAATCAGTGTTAATTTCCTTTTTTATTGATTATTTTTTGAAAATTAATAATTTGAAATAAAAAATATTAGTTATCCACATTTGAGATATAATATAATTTTGGGTCATTATCATCATCATCACATTTTTCAACAAGTTCATTGAAAAAAACAAAAACACAAACAACAATATTATTGTTTTTTTCTTCAATTTTATTTTTTCTATTTAAATTTCCAAAATTAATTTACAATTTGTACAAACTCCTAAAAATAACAATTAAAACAAATAAAAACTTTAATTAATTTAAAATTTTCCCACAAATCAAAAACCAATTTCAATAAAATATAAATAATGGATAGATATAATCAATCAATTTTACCAAGAGTTGTAAATAAAAATTTAAATAATGTATATAACAATAATAATCACAACCATTATTTAGTTCCAAATGAATCAATTTTAAATTGTGATAATAATAAATTACAAACTATATTAAGGGAATTAAAAAAAAAAGAATTTTCTAAAAAAATTAGAAAAAACTATACAAATACAACAATAAATAAAAATATACATAATAATAATAATGAATCTACTTCAACTAAAACATCACCAACACTACCAACAATTAAAATAAATAATGATTATATAGTACCAATAAGTAATAATGGTACAACAATATATTATAATAATAGTAGTTCATATTTAAATAAAAATAATAATTATTTAAAAAATATATATAGTAATAATAATAATAATAATAATATAAATAATGAAAAACAACAACAACAAAATATAATTAAAGTTAATAAAACCCCATCTTTTTCTTCATCTTCTTCATCATTATTAAGAAATAAATCACTTCCACCATTACCATTATCAAAAAAAATAATATCAATTCAAAATGATGATTGTGTAGTTCCATCAACTGTATATACTGAAATTGGTGAACATTATTTAGTACCAAAAAGATCATTTTGTCGTCTTCCAAGTTTTGTTCAAGTATCTTCTAATCAAATTAATTCTCTATCATCTCTTGACTTACCACCAATTAAATTTTAAAAATAATCTTTTTTCTTTTTCACACTATATAATTTAAATTAATATTACTTTGATATAAAAGTTAATTAATTACCCATAAAACAAACATATAATAAATATAATATATACTTAAATAAAAATCATATATAAAACTCTTTTTAAAATTAAAAATTAATTAAATTTTATAAATTTATTGATTATTTAAATTATTAATTAAAGCTTGATTTTTTAAATTTGGTAAAGGTAATGAAGTAACACCACGAGTAACTCTTCTTGGTTCTAATAGTAATGATTTATCAAACATTTCATCATCATTCAATATTGGTCTTGATAATATTTTATCACGTAACATTTGATTAGTTGGCATTGGGTATGGATTTGATCTATAGAATCTAAGATTTTTAATAATTAAATGAATTGATCTTAATTTTTCAAAATTAATTAATTGAGTGGACTTGTATTCTTCTTCATCATCATCTTCATTGTTGTTGTTATTTTCTTTATCTGATAAATTGTGATCTGGTTTAGCATTGGTAGTTGGTGGTTTAACATTATTACTCTTGATTAAAGTTTGATTTGAATCTTCAGCAACTAATAAATCTTTTGTATATAATCCTAAATATGGAATTAATGGGGGTGAAGATGAACTTGAATTTAAAATTTCACGATAATTCTTGTGATTTAAATCTGTAGAGAATATCTTTTGTAATTCTTCAAATTGATTCATTGATTTCTTTGATACTTTATCCCATGTCATGTAGAGACGTTTAATTGAATAATGATAAATACCTTGGGTAATTGCATAACAACAATGAAAATTTTTGAAATTTAATAGTATATGAGCAATTTCTATAAACTTTTCAATTACCATTGCACGTTTTTCAGGTGTTGTTACATTTAATATTTCAGATCCAACTAAACTACTCCATCTATTAAACAATTGTACCATTGATTGAAAATTTGGTGATAAATCTGGACGTACAAATTTCTTTTTTAACAATTCAAAAATTGGTATCATTCTAAATGCTTTTTCATCAATCAATGTAATTTGAATTGCTACACCCATACTATCTAAATCACAAAAGTTGAATTTCTTTGACGATGAAGAATCACCAGATAATGACATTAACGATGTTGTTCTTGATCCACCTAATATAAAACCTGCTAATTGACGTTGCATTAAAATTGAATCTGAACTAACTCCAATTGGATTTGAAGTTGGTGTTGAAGGTGATGATAATGTAGTTGGTGTACCATTACCACTGTTATTACCACTATTGCCAATAATATCAAATCCATTATTTGATTGTAAAATTCTTTTATAGAAATCATTAAAAAATTGAAAATATTTAAATTCTTCAGATGGTAATTGATGATAATGATATGAATTTCTAAATCCACTTGAACCACTACCATTACTACCACTATTATTACTATTAACAGTTGAATAACCATTACCATTACCAATATAATTTATTGAATGATCAAAATATTTTTCAGTAAAATCTTGAATTAATTCTAACGATGGTGTACACTCGTTTACATTTCCCCAAAACATTGGTTTAAATTCAATTAATGATCTAATTAAATATAATACACGTTCTCTAATTTTCATTCTAAAATCCAATGGAACCTTTTCCAAATTTTCAAAATGTTTTTCTTGCGCGTAAATTGAAATTAATGATTGTAAATAAGATTCTGTTGATAAAAAGTAATCGTTGTGACATAGATTTACAATTTCAACAAATGTATCATCCTTGTAATAAATATCAACCAATTTCAGTAGTATTTGATTTACAGTTACATTTTTAACAACTTGATTGCCTCGTTTAACAATGTAATTTGATTCGGAACAATCTTGAAGTTCATTTAAATCGAAAATTAAATTATAATTTTGAATTATAAATAACAGAACCAATATTGCATTGTCATGTTGTTGAATACTATCGTCATTTGTAATTTTAAATAGTATTGGACCAAATATATTTGCAACTTTAAATTGAATTATATCTAATTTATCTTGATCCAATAATGGTTGTTGTTCTTGTTGATCAACTACTGATGATGATACTGGTTGTTGATTATTTATTACAGTTGAAGTTGAAGAAGCAGATGAAATTGAATCAGTATCTAATAATGTTTGAGTTATTGCAGATGTTGAAGACATTGATAATGGTGATTGTGAATTTGGTGTTGTACCAATGATTTCCAATTGAATTAATTTTACTAAATGTGTTAGCAATGATTTAAGGACAGTCCAATGAATTTGTGGTTGTGAAAATATAATTGAACGAATGAATGAAAGTTTATAACGTTTATCTTGTTGTGTTAAACTTTTAATTGTATCGGTTAAAAGTGTATCTGGTAATATTACATTTGGTAATACTTTAAAAAAATGAATTAAAAGCCCACCCAATAATTGTGGTTCTACCATTTCACCTAAGTTCTTGTATGCATCTTCTTTACCTCTTGTTACCAATTTAATCAATAATTCAATTGTAATTTTATTTCTTGGTGTTTCAATTGATGATTGTAAATTATTCATCATATTTATATTTGTTGTGAAATTATCAATTGATTCTTCATTTGGTATATTAAGTGGTTGTTGTGTTGTTTCTATATTGGTTGTATTGGTTGTATTTGTATTTGTTGATATATTTACAATATTATTATTATTATTATTATTATTATTATTATTATTATTATTATTATTATTATTATTATTATTATTATTATTATTATTATTATTATTATTATTACAGTTACTATTATTATTGCGGCCGCTGCTGCTATAATTATTTATATAAATTAATTCAATTGATTCTTTTGTTGATTCTAAATGTGTAATTAAATGATTTAAAAATACAGGATATGGTGAATCATCTAATAGTCTCATTGATTCTAATGGAATTGCAAATACATCTTCTTTAAAACAATAATGTTGAACATCACCACGTGCATTTCTAGTTGTTAACATTTTGTTTAATGATGCTGCTGCAAACTCTTTGTTATTTGATGATGGTGATGATGGATCAAATAGATTTTTATTCTTTTTAAATGGTTTAAATACTAATGCTGTTGTATTTGATCTTTCTCTTGGTGTAATTGGTTGATCATCATTATTGTTGGTATTACTATTACTATTATCAAATCCAATTGTTATATTTTCATTATTATTACTATTATAACGTGGTGATTGAATTGGTGTTGATTGATTTGATGATTCTTTTGGACTAAATAATGATATTAATATATTTTGACCAAATGCAATTGATTTATGAGTTTCTCTATCTCTTGATTTTTTGTTTGGTGTTGTTGTTATGGTTGGTATATTATTTGGATTGAAATATTGTGATTGTCTATTTGGTGATTGTGAATATGGTGAATTTGAAATTGATGAAATTGGTGTGTTATTACTATTACCACTACCACTACCACCATTCGTACTATTATTTAATGAATCTTGATCTTCTTCTGCTGCTAATACAATTTTTGAATCTTTATCTTTAACTGGTGATAAAAGGTAGTTCAAATTATTAACTTTATTCTTTTTCAATTGTTTACTTGTTGAACTACCGCCACCAAATGAAGGTAATGATCCACTTCTAGTTCTAGTTTCTGGTTTTAATCTTGATTCTTGATGTGCATTCATTAATATTGATTTACCACCAATTCCACCAATTCCGCCATTTGGTGATGTTGATAATTGTAATGGTGGCAATTTTGGTGGTGATGATGGTGATGATGATGTAATTAATGTTGGTGATACAATTGTAGTGGTAGTGTTGTTATTATTAGTTGGAATTGGTAATGAAGGTGTGGTGGTTGTTGATGTTGATGGTATTATAATTGGAGTTGATGGTGCAGTATATGAACCACTATTATTATAATTATTATTTATGATTATTGGATGATTATTTTCTTTAAGTATTGATTTTGTTGGTGATTGAATTGATACTGAAAAGAATCTATTTCTCTTTTTTTCAAAGTTATTATTATTGCTATTATTACCTGTGATGCTAGATGAACTACCTCCACCATCGTTATTACTATTTGTTATGAATGATGATTTTTTTGGACTATTTGTAATTCTTGGACTTTGAACTGATAATTTATGTTGATATGATAATGCATTGAATGCAGTTTCAGTGTTTTCAAACATGCCAAATACATATTTTTTATAAGTTGTTACAATTTCTATTGAATGTCCTAAAATTACTGATGATATCTTTTTAATTGATAATACATCTTTAAAATCTGAATATTTCTAGATAATAAAGGTAGTATTAGTATATCGCATGTGACATTGTGTTGATGATATAGACTTACTTTAATTTGTTTATTAAATATTAAACTATAAAAACAAAAATAATTATTTGTTATATAAAGTTTACCTGCTTTTGATACTTTTCTTCTATATGCGCATGGATGTTCTGATAAAACTGATTCAAATTCTGGTAATTGAAATATTTCTAAAATGTTTATTGAAAATTTATTTTTAAATGTAATTATTGTATCTTCTTCATTGTTTTCTTGTTGATGATGGTGAGAATGTTGAGTTGGTGATGTTGATTGTGAATTACTACTATTACTGTTGTTGAATATATATTTAACCTTATTTAATAATGTTTGTTTTCTACCTGTATTACTATTATTAATTGGTGGTTTTGAAGGTGATGATGAAGGTGATCCAAGTGGTGTTGATGATTTTCTAACATAATCTGATTGTGATTTTTCATTGTTATTATTATTGTTATTGTTGTTTTCGTTCATATTTGGAAATGTTGAAAATGATGTTGATTGTGTAATACCACCACTACCATTAAGACTATTTGAAGGTGATGGTGATGATGATAATGGTCCATCAAAATAAAATGCTGCTGGTGGTAATTCAACTTTGAGTGGTGTTGCTGGTGATAAACGGTGTTCATATTTCGATAATCTTTTGGTTGTTGCATATTTCCATGATGATGACGATGATGTTGATGATAAATCATCTTCTATATTGTTATTATTATTATTGGTATTGGTATTGGTATTGGTATTGCAAATTGATGCAGATGTCGATGACTTTTTTAAATTATTATTGGTTGTGGGTTGTGATGTCATATCAATAATTTCTTCAATATTATTATTCATTGTAGTGTGGTAATAATATGATTTACATATATATGATATGTTTCTGACATGTATGTTATATAAATGAAATTATTTTAACAATAAAAAAAAATAAAAAAAACGGCACAATATGTTGTGATTGGTTGTCTGATTAAGAAAAATTTGTTTTTTTTATTTAAAATTTAAAAAAAAATCTTTTTTTTTTGGGATTTCATGAATTAAAATAAAAAGATATAAAATTAATGATTATGATTCAAATAACAACAATATAAAAATGATGATTGTGTTGGAGATATCGTGTGTCCATTGTGATATATATTTTGAAGTTATTTGGGTGTGGTTTTATTTTTATTTTACATATAAAAAAAATTTATATATATTTGCATGTGTGGACTGTAAAAATAGTTTTGATTATGTGGTAGTTGATCTTATTAATTTTTGTCAATTACATTACTATCCTCACATTAAAAAATAATATGTTTTTTTAAAAGTACAAGGTTTATTTATTTATTTATTGTTATTATTTATAATTTTAATGATAACTATTCATCATGGGTGTAGATGGTAATTGATCATTTAAATATTTATACATCATGTAGGAGGTAAATTAATATATAAAACATTGTGTGTGTTTTCATTAATTTCAATCAACATCAAATACCAACAAATCTTTTTACTCTTAATCGTATATTAATTGAGATTGATATCAAATTTATTTAAATAAAAAGTCATATTGAAATACCAAAATCATGCAATTTTTGTGTTAATATACAAGATCTTTAAGTGAGTTAAGTCATTAAATTTCAATAGTTCTGACAATTTGGCGGAGTGGTTAACGCGGCGCCCTGCTAAGGCGTTTCCTTCGGGAGCACAGGTTCGAACCCTGTAGTTGTCGCTTTTGCGCTTTTAACATTTTTTGATCTCCTCTTCATTGAAACATCTACAAATTCCAACCAACTTAATCAACCTCATCATTCAACTATTACAAAATGCTCAATCATGTATTATGGTAAACGGCGTTCCCTCAGAACCAT
>JABXES010009194.1:0-12648 GCA_013375695.1 Dictyostelium brefeldianum | reverse complement strand
AAACTAATATAATTTTTTTTTAAAAAAAAAAAAAATTAAAATAAAAAAAAAAAAAAAAAAAAAAAAAAATAAATTATATTAATATTTATTTTAAAAAACGTAAAAAAAAATCATCATAATGACCAAAATTTAATGTGATCAATGTCTAATGAAATTGCAATTAAATTTAAATAATAGCACCTCACATGATCATTTAATTAATTATGGCGTTGTGGATAAAAATAGAGTGTTAAATTAATGATTTGGTGGTTGGAATAAATACGTGTTTTTACTAAACATCATATTCTACTTCTTTTTTTAGTTTTTTTACCCAGCGCACTTATATATTTTTATTTATTTATTTTTTCTTTTTACATGTTTTTTATTTTGTGTGTATGTGTATTTTATATTTGTTTTTTTTTATATTATATTTATATATGAATTTGATTGACTGTGAATTGGTGTAGTATGTGTGAGTTAAACAGAAGTAGTACAACTATTACTGTTAACACAACTATTACTATTTTTATTATTATTTATATCCATATCCAATTCAGCACCTTCTTTCTTTAAGTTATTTATTTGTTCTTTTAAATATTCAATTTCCAATTGTAATTGTTTGTTTTGTTTTCTATTTTCAGAAATTGAATCTTCAACTTGTTTTTGTGGTGAGATATCTGAATAGTTAATTACAACTTCATTACCATTATTATTAATGCTACCATTATCAGGTTGTATTTGTGGTTGTTGTGATTGTATTTGTTGTATTGGTGGTAATGAAGCCATTACTAATTGACGTGATTCAATGAATAAATAGTTTATAAAAGTTGAAATTTCTTCACCTCCAAATTTAAATGAACGAATAGTAACATTTGAAACGCTGTTTTTTTTGTTGTTGTTGTTTAAATTTGCATCAAGTAAACCCAATGTTAATTCTTTCAATAATAAATTTGGATCATTAAATTGAGTTGGTACTTGATTATCATTACCACTTCCACTACCACTTCCATCATCATTCATACCAGTCATTAAATCAAATTTATATAAATATTTCATACTATTTGATTGTAATTCATTTAATTTCTTATTTATATCATGACAAGTATCATGTGATGCATTTATAGTTTCTAATCTTTCTTTTAATTGAACTCTTTGATAAAAGAAATTAAATGAAATTAAAGATCTATATGAAAATAATCTGGATATAATTTCAATGTTGTCATTACCAGTGATACCAATACCATCTAAATCAATTTGAATATTCTTTTTAATTAATAATAAACCATCTAAAAATTCATTATAACTTCTTTTATTATTAACAATTGTTTCTCTAATTGATAATATACTACCACTATACTTTTGATAAATTCTTTTCATTGACATTACATTATCATAGAATAAATCTTTATCAAAACTTTTATAATCAAATATAATCTTGAATATATTTAATATAACTTGATCACTTTCTTTTACAATGTTGTTACTGTTATTACTTGATGTTGTAGTAGTTGATGTTGTTGTAGTAGTAGTAGTTGATGAAGATATAGTAGTTGGAGCATTAATTACAATTACTGCTGGTTGTTGTTGTAGTTGTTGTACTGGTATTGATAGAGTAGTTGGTTGTAATTTTAATTGATTTGCCAATTGCTGAATTTCATTAAATAAAGAATTGATTAATGAAGAGATACATTCTTTATTAGATAATTTGAAAACTGGTATTGTAATTGTATTTGAATCTGATAATTTCAAAATATAATCAGAGGCCATTTCAAATTTACGATAATCTTTATTAACCAAATCATAGAAAAACAATGGAACTAAATTATGAAATGTTGATAAATCATTAAACAATTTTGAAGTAATTGATTTTTTAGATGGATCTGATTGAATATACTCTCTAAGACGTTTTCTTTGAAATATCCAATTAATTTCAACCATTAATCTAAATGAAACATATTTATTATATAATAACGATGATGAACCATGGTTATTATTGTTACTGGTACCCATTTCTTCACGAATATCTTTAATTGCATTTCTTTTTATAGTTTCAATTTTAGTTTCTAATCCTCTGTTACCTTCATCTTTACCCAACATTATATCTTTAATAATTTGTAAACCTTCTTTATACTCTGGATAAATAGTTATCATTTCATCCACTGATTTGATAATTTTACCAATTTCATGACATTTAAATATATTTCTTAATATAATTGATTCTGATGTTTTTACATTTGAACTTGTAGTACTTGTACTAGTAGTAGTTGAAGAATCTGAATCGGACAATCCTGATAAATCAGTTTCATTATCTTCTTCTTCTTCATTATCTTCATCATCTTCATCATCATCTTCTTCCTCTTGACTGCCATCATCATTAGTATTTACATTTGTTGTTGATGATGGTGATGTTAATAGTGGTGGTTGACTTGATGTTGATGGAGATTGTTGTTTATTTTGTTGTTTAAACTTTTGAACTAATTGATAAACTTCATAAAATAAAGATTGAATTACATCGGAAATATCATTTTGATCAAGTTGAGTGGTAGTGGTAGTTGATTGTAAATTTGTAGCAACAATTGAAGCAAAGGTTTGTTGAGTAATTAAAACTTGTTGTGTTAATTTGAATAATGGTATTGTATATGGTTGACCATCAATTGTGAAATTAAAACATTTAGCAATTCTATCGAATCTACCAAAATCACGTTTTGCCAAATCATAGATATACAATGGAAATGAATTATGAAATATTGATAAATCATTCATACGTTTTGATTGTGATGATAATGATTGTAATTTATGTATATGATGTTCTTTCAATAGTTTACGTTGATACATGAAATTAAATTCAACAATTAAACGTAATTCTAAATACTTATTATATAAATCTGATTCTAATACTTGTTTTCTATCTTTCAGTATAGTTTCATCCATTATCAATTTAACTGCATTCCTTTTAATAGTTTCAATTTTAACACTTATTCCTTTTTGACCTTCTTTACTTGACATTAATTCTTTAATGGTGATTAAACTATTCTTATAAATTGGATATACCAGAATTAATTGATCAATTGTATTGATAATTTTTGATATATCAACTGATTTAAATATTGTTAAAAGTATATTATTCGTTATGTTTGTTGTTGTTGTATCAACAACAGTTGTAGTTGTACCAGTAGTGCCAACAACGACAGGAGGAGGGGGAGTTGTATCAGAAGGTGATTGATTTGAATGATGAATTTGTAAATGTTTTGTTTGATTTTGAATATCAATGTATGATTGTTGAATTAATTGTGAAATGTCATTTTCATTACCCAATTTAAATACAGGCACTACAATTGTTATTTTGTTATTACCAGTGATTGAAATTTGATCTTTACAAGTATACGGACTAAACATCTTTATATAACGTTTACTATAATCACGATAAATCATATCTTGAAATGATAATGGCGCAAAATTATGAAATGAACTTAATTCATTCAGTACTTTTAACAATTGTGTTTTATTACTATCATTATTATTATTATTTGAAGGTGAAGAAGAGGAGGATGTTGTAGTAGTAGTGGTAGGAGGTTGAAATAAATCTTTTAAATATTTACGTTGAAATTGATTATTAAATTCAATCATTGATCTTGTTGTAATATATAAATTTAATGTTGTGCTGTTTATTTGTTGGTTATTTGTTATTGGTGATTCATTATTTATAGTAGTGAAATCTTTTAATGCATTCTTTTTAATTGTTTCTATTTTTTCATCAAATTTAATACGGTCTTTACTATCTGATATTAATGATTTACCATTAACTAATTCTTTTTTAAATTGAGGATATAACAATATTAATTCATCAAATGAATTTATTATATCATTTGAATCTAATGATTTGAATATTCTTTTAATAATTGAACCACCATGATCAAGTTGAGTTGTGGATGTTGTATTTGGAAAAGATGACATTTTATTATTTTATTTTATAATATAATATATTTATTTATATATTTTATTAGATTTTAAAATGAACAAACAAAACAAAACACAACACACACGCACGCAAACACACAACAAAAAAGAATTTTAAAAATAAATAAAAAAGTTTTATGTGTTTGATAAAATGTATGTATGTAGTATTATTATAAAAATATAACTTGTGTACTACAGCGTAGAATGGACTTTTGTGTTGTTTGATTTTATGAAAAACTAATATCAATTTAAAAAAAATTAAAAAAAGTTTTTTTTTTAATTTCAATTTTTTTGATCATGTCTCTGAAAATTACAAATTTAGATTCTTTTTAATATGAGTACAAAAAAAAAAGACTTGTTTTGATTTAATATATACATATTAGTGAAATACCACTTTATTTTTGTGTTGTTGTTATTATTAATGTTTTGTTAATTATTATTATTATATTTTAAATTTTAAGCTTGGATTTCATTTACCCATCTTGTTAATCTTGGTGTTTCGTGTAAATTACTGGTAGTGGTTGTTGTTTTTTTAAAATTGACTAAAATATTACTGTCATGATTAATATTATAATGATTTAGTGTAACGTAATGAATTTTCTTGATTATCATTTTTAGTCAATGTTGTATTTACAGTTTTGGAATTACCTTGTGATATCTGGATTATTTAATAGTTTTAACACGAATTCATCTTGTTTAACATCGTCACCTTTATTACTGTTGTGTTGCTGATACCGCTGCTACTGTCATTAATTATCAATTCTTGTCCAATTGCAACACCAATGCTATATACTGTTTAATCTGTATCTTTATTATTATTGTTATGTTTTTCTTCTTCAAGTTTATCAAATACAACATCATTGTTAACAACATCATTGTTAAAAACATCATCATAATCACCATCACCGCTAGGACTGTGGGTATAATCTTTTTCAACATCACTTTTGTCACTATCACTATATTCTTCAAATGGAATTGGTTTATTATGTTGTGATACTGTTACGTTTGTTGTTGTTGTTGGATTGAATGGAGGGATTCTTTTTTTAATATAGTTATTGCTTGCTGCTGTTGACCTAATTGTTGTTTTAATATAATAGTTGCTTGTTGTAGTTGGTTCATTTTTCAAATATATATATATAGAGCGGTGTGAAAAATTTTAAAAAAAAAAAACAGAATGGCTACAGCAGTTTTGTGACAGATTTTAAACGCACAAGTTGTACTTAAAAACACATATGTTTTATAACCAAATATATATATTGATAGTTAATTATTTCAGGTGATGGATTAATTTGGCATATATCATGATTAATATTGCTAAACATATTTTATTTTGTAAAAATCTCGGAATTGAAATAAATAAAAAAAAAATTTATTTTTATGATCACAAAAAAACACATATCTTGTGTAAACAAATATATATTTTAAAATAGATAAATCAATAAACCAATTATTGTTTATCATTGCACACAAACATACATTACATAAATTATAATTAAATTTTCTCAAGAGTTATTTTTATGATATCATAAAAATTGTCATTTTCTTTTAAATTTTAAAAATTAATTTTTTCATTTTTTTTTTTTTCAATATTAATTTTACGAAAAACTCATCGCAAAACTTTATATATACAAACAATAAACAATAGTTATCTCTATTTTTTTTTTTTTATAAAAGATTCCCTAATTATCTATCTTTTTTAAAAACACTACAAACGATTATTAAAGTAAACAATACAATGAGTGTTTTTAAAAACAATATGTAAGTATTAATGTATTATAATTAAAGTATTGTTTATAGCAATAAACAATGATAACTAATTTTAAAATCTATTGGCTCGCAGTGGTGGTACAGTACCAGTACCAACGACATCAACAGCAGCAGTAACACAACCGTCAATTTTAATATCAATTTTCAAACATAATACAATTGAAAAGATGGTAGAATCAATTGAACAAATAAAGAAAACTACAACAGCTACAGTAACAGCAACAGCAACACAACAATTATGTATTAGTAATTTAGAAAAGATGAAAAATATTATTACAAATTCAACAGGATCAGTTCAATTGGGTACACCATTTGAAGTTAAATTATCAACTATTAAATCAAAATGTTTAGGTCAAATTAGAACAATATCAAAACAAACAGAACCAATACAATCAAGTGAACTATATTTAAAATATGTACAATTAAGAATAATAATTGAATTTGCATTCACATTTCAAAGATACACTGTTAGAACTCAAGCTACACCTGGAATGAACGTACCAAAAATATTAGAAGATCTTAGTACTTTCAATAACTCTTATTCACTCTCATTAATCAGTGATCTTGCTCATGTTAAAGGTGAAATCATTTCAAGAACTTTCAATTTTAAACATAATGGTGCAAACTATTCAATCCCTGTATTCTCATTACCAACTGAATCTATCACAACCTTAATTCAACTTTTATACGTTGAATTAAAAGCATTATATCAACAACATTCAGTTAAATCACCACCAACAACACAGCCACAACAACAACAAGCAAAAGTACCAGTATCAGATCCATTAATTTCATCATTAGAATCAAGTCTTGGTAAATTATCAATTTCCTCTTCTACTCCACCACCACCAGCATCAACACCAACACCTTTACCAACACCAATGCCAACATTAGTATCAAATTTAAAAGTTAAAAATTTATTTTATGATATATTCAAGAATCAAGATAACAATGTTGATTGTAATTTAACATTAATTAGAAATGAAATTAACAGACATATTAAATTATATCCATTATTTAATATTGGGTTACTGTTGGATTTGGTATCTGGTCAAGAAGAATCAAAACTTTTAGAAAAGATTGAAATTGCTAAAAAGAATATTAGAATTGAATATCCAGAATATTATGGTAAACATGAAATATTTAATAAATTTTTAAAGTTTAAATTAATGATTGAAGTTGGTTTCCTTTATCAAAGAAATGAATTATAATCATTTTTAACATCAATAAATGCAAATACTCAAATTAGATCAACAACATTTAATGGATTAAGTAATAGTAATGTAGTAGTTGTATTTGGTGAAATTGTTAGTCGTCATGATGATCCACATACATTTCGTCAAATTTTAAAAGATTATGAATTTCAACTCAATTCAACAAAATATAAAGTTGAATATTTAAAATTCAGTGAAATTCATGACCTTTCAAAACTAGTTCAATCTGAATTTATTGAACTTTATTATTTGGTTAAAAGAAGTCATGGTAGTAAAACAACAACAAGTTGTAGTACAACAGATTCACAACTTCAAATTCAACCAGTTACCCCACAAACACAATTACCACCAACTACTACAACAACATCAACTAGTACAAGTAATGGTGATGATGATTTATTTTATAATATTTTTAAAAGTAATGATTTGGGAATTGCAAAATTGGAAATTGGTAAAATGAAATTATTGTATCCTCAATATGATTTTAGAATATTGGAAAAGATTGTTGGTAGTGATGAATTGGCTAAAAAAGTAGAAACTATTCATATTGTTGCACAAGGTAGATTCAAAGTATTGAAATTGAAATTGGCAAAAGATAGTCCATTGGTTGTAAATTTCATTACATTTAGAATAATTTCACAAGTTAGTTTTGCATTTAATAGAATTCAATTAAGATCTTTCGTTGATAGTAATGGTATTAAAGATTCAAATCAATTATTTGCAGATTTATCAACTCAAGACCAACCACTTGGTGCTGATTTCGTTTTAAATTGTTCAAATCCTTTACAATTTCGTAGAATTTCACAAGATTATTCATTTAAAGTAAATTCAATTTCATATACTCTCAAGTGTCTAAGTTATGGTAATCATGAAATTTCAAATTCAATTCAAAAATTATTCATTAAACTTTGTAATTGGTCTAAAAATGGTATTCCATCCACAGTAGAAGCAAAGGCACCATTAGTACAAACACCAACTACCAATCATCATCAATTAGAATCACTTGATGACCTTAAAATTCAACCAGCAAAACCACAATTACCACCAGTAGTAACAACACCAACTTCAACATTGGGAATTACTACTACAACTAGTCAACACCATCAATTGGAATCACTTGCTGATCTTCAAATTCAACCAGTTAAACCTACTGTAGCACAACAACCAACACCAACAACTAGTCAACATCAATTGGAATCACTTGATGACCTTAAAATTCAAGCAAAACCAATGACAGCACAATCAACAACAACTAATATACTTGGAAATGATGATGATTTATTTTATAATATTTTCAAGAGTAATAAATTAGAAGTTGCAAAATTGGAAATTGGTAAAATGAAATTATTGTATCCACAATATGATTTTAGAACATTGGAAAAGATTGTTGATGATGGTGATTTATATAAAAAGGTTGAAACTATTCATGTACACACACAAACACAATTAAGAGCATTGAAAATGAATTTACCAAAAGATAATCCAATGGTATTGGCTTATATTACATTTAGAATACTTTCACAAGTTAGTTTTTATTTCAATAGAGTTCAATTAAGATCATTCATTGAAAGTAATGGTATCACAGAATCTACAATTCAAATTTTTAGAGATTTGTCAACTCAAGATCAACCAATTGGTGCAGATTTAGTTTTTAATTGTTCAAATCCACTTACATTCCGTAGAATTTCAAAAGATTATACATTTAAATTAAAATCAGGTTCTTACACTCTCAAATGTCTTCATTATGGTAATCACGAAATTTCAAATTCAATTCAAACATTATTCATTAATATTAGTAATTGGTCTAAAAATGGTATACCACCAACATTAGCAGCAAAAGTACAACCAACAATAACAACACCAACATTACCAGTTATACATACACCATTACCACCAACATCAACAGTAGTAACACCACCAATATCAACATCATCAACATTGGGAATTGCAACTGAATTACTTAAAGGTGATGGTAAAGATGATATATTTTTAAATGTATTTAAAAATGTTGAATTGAATTCAATAAATTCAGAAATTAAAAAAATGGTTGAGAAATATCCAATTCAATTCAATTTCAAACCATTACAAACATTGGTAAATGATGGTGATGAATTGGTTAGAAAGATTGAAACTTTTACATCAATTACAAAAGAAATCTTTGAAAAGTTATACGGTATTAAAAAGGGGTTATTAGAAAACCAATTATACAACTGTTTCATTACATTTCGTACAATTGTTGAAATATGTTTTATGTATAAAAGACAACAATTGAAATTGTTTATTCAAAAGAATGAACATTTATTTGATATTCCAAAAAAGTCTCAAATGTATAGTTTACTATGTATGAATGACCAATCAATTAGATTTAGTGTTATTGCTGATATGGGTAATCCATCAACTTATCGTAAAATATCTCAAGATTTTACATTTACACACAATTCTAAAAATTATAGAATTCCATGTTTGAAAATTGGTGATCAAGAAATTTCAAAAACAATTCAATCAACATTTTTCAAACTTTGTAATTGGGCTAAAAATGGTATACCAAATTCACCAATTTTAAAACCAACAACTCAACAACAAATTATTCCACCAATAATTACATCATTACCAACAATACCAACTATTAATCCAAATGAACAATTATTATTTTCAATTTTTGGAGAATTATTTAATAATTTATTAAATTCATCAAATGAAATTGATACAATGGTTAAATTTAATAGATATGATGGATGGGTATTGGGTAAAATTAAAGTTGTATTAGCAAGTAATGAATCAATATTAAATTCAAAAGTATCAACAATTAAATTTGAAACAATTAAAGATACAAGTAGATTACTGGATTCAAAAAAAGATTTAAAACAATTTAATGATATTGTAAATACAATATTCATTATTAGATCATTAATTGAATTTAGTAATCAATCACAAAGAAATTCAATTAAAGATTATTTCAATTCAACATTTAAAGCAGTAACAGCAAGTTCAAAAAGTTCAAAAGTAAATGCAGTAAATACTAAAATCAGTCAAATTTATAACGAGATGAATAATGCACATCATCAATTTAAAATTACAACGGAAACTTTTATAATTGATGGATTATCAGTTGAATCAATTAATAACATTACACCAAAAGCAATGAAATTCCTCTACAAAGATAACCAAAATGAATTAATTGTAAATGCACCATTATTTACCTTCTCAACTCCTTCAGATACAATTTCATCATTAATTCAATCCTATTTATATTTAATTAAATCATTAATATTAAAATATAAATTATTAAATTCAACAACAAGTAATGGTAGTTCAATAAATACTAGCGGTATTGGTAAACCATTATCAATTATTACAAATTCAAAAATACCAACAACTACAAACTTTTTATTGGTAAATGTATTTAAAGAATCAGTTGATGTAATTGAAATATTTAATTCAATTAATCAATTGTTGAAACAATTACCACAACATAAAGATGTATTAAACAATATTAAATCGATTATTGAAGATAGTAAAATTCAATTTAATGCAAATATTAAATCAATTAGAAACAGATTAGATAATCAAATTAATGTAATTCCAAATACATGTCAATCAAAAGATTTAATATTTGAAAAAACGTTGGTTTTAATGGTAATTTTAGAATTTAATAATATATTTCAATTGTATGAATTGAAAAAGAAACTAAAATTAATTGGTGGTCAATATTGGAATATTATTCATTCAGAATTGGCAAAACATCAAAAGTTGAAATTGGAATTATCACATTTAATTCGTGGTAGATATTTATCATTTGCATGTAGATTTGAATCTACTACTAAAGTTAATGGATTCATTACATTCATACCATCATTCAAATATAATAAATCTGAAAAGTTATCATTGGTCACTAAATTATTATTTAATGAAATTCATCAAATATTAAGAAAAGAATCAATTACACAAAAGAGTACAACTCCAAATGGAAGTAATACACCAAATACAACTAGTGGTGGTTCATCAAGACGTGGTAATGGTGGTTTTAGTGTTGGTATTAAATCAAAGAATGTTTATATTCGTGATCAAGTTGATGTAATTTCAATGGAATCTGATGAAATTATCCAAGTATTTTTAAAATCGTCACCAAGTAGAATTTCATTGATTCAAGCAAATAATATTGCAATGTTAACAGATGAATATTCAGATCACCAAGCATATAAACACTCATTCATACCATTACTTACTGAAGAGTATCGTTCACAATTGGAAACTAGTTTTAATGAAATTGAAGGTGTTGAAATTGCTCAAGATGGTTCAATCATTGGGTTAGATAGAATACCAATGAATCAATCAATTACAATTCATTCATTAGCTGAATTATCTGATGAATCAATTTGTGTAACATTTCAAGTTAAACATAAAGATCGTCAAGATGAAATTAATATGAATGATTTATTGTTGTTTAAATGTTTTGATGATTTCAATAAACCAATATTCGCAATGGGTAAGTGTTCAAAATCAAACGAATTAAAAGGAAGTGAACAAACTGTAGATATTGAATTTTTAATGTCTGATGCAACAAAAGATGTAATTGAAAAGTTATATTCAATTTCATCAGTAAAAAAGAATAATCAATTGAAAAAAGTACATTTACTTTCATTCTTTAAAGTATCAAATTGTGTTACTTTCCATAGAGAATTGGAAGCATTGGAAAATGTTATTAAATCATCATTGTTATTCCCATTGATTCTTCGTCCAGATATTGATATTCATAATACAATGATTGCAAGAAAATATGAAATGCCATCGTTAATAGAATCAATGTATACATCAAGTTTAAATAGTTCACAATTATCAGCAGTAACTGAATCATTATGTATTAATGGTATTACATTAATTCAAGGTCCACCAGGTACAGGTAAAACTCATACAATTCATTCTTTAATTTCAATTTTAATGTCAATTAATCCAATGTTTAAAATATTAATTTGTGCACCATCTCATGCTGCTGTTGATGAAGTTGCTAAAAGAGTATTGAAAAAACAATTAATTAGTAAACATGGTGTACCTTATTTACCAAATATGGTACGTGTTGGTAAAGAAGAATATATTTCACCAGAACTTAATGAAATTTGTATTTTCAATAAAACTCAAAAAGCAAGACAATACGCATTGGAAAATGCAAGTATTGTATATTCAACATTATCTGCTGCTGGTTCTGCATCTGTTGGTAAATATTTCCGTCCATCAATTGTAATTGTTGATGAATCAACACAATCAGCAGAATCATCAACTATAATTCCATTGGGTTTAGGTGCAAGAAAATTAATATTGGTTGGTGATCCACTTCAATTACCACCAACTATATTCTCTAAAGAAAGTACAAGTTGTGGTTTAAACATTTCATTATTTGAACGTTTATCCAAAGTATTACCAGTTACAATGTTAAATGTACAATATCGTATGCATCCGTTGATATCAAGATTCCCTTCAAATCAATTTTATCGTGATAAATTAAAAGATGGTGAAAATGTTAAATTATACCAACATGAATTTTATAATAATCATTCGTATGGTCCAATTGCATTCTTTGATATTGTTGATTCACAAGAAGAACGTGGTAAAATTTCAGTAATGAACAGATTAGAAGTTGAAATGATTTTCACATTGATCAAAAAGTTAGTTCAAGATCATCCAATTTGTAAAGAATTTTCAATTGGTATTATCACTCCATATAAATTACAAAGAA
>JABXES010009181.1:0-12670 GCA_013375695.1 Dictyostelium brefeldianum | reverse complement strand
TTTTTTTTTTTTTTTTTTTTTTTTTTTATTTAAATTTTTTTTTTTTTTTTTTTTTTTTTTTTTTTTTTTTTTTTTTAAAAAAAAAAAAAAAAAAAAAGTTTTATTTTCAAAAAAAATGAAAAAATGAAAAATGTATAAAAAAAGATATTTTTAATTGTATATAAAATTAAAATAAAAATAACAATACAATCTGATTTAATAAAAATTGACAATTGTCAACTAGTTGTGTTGAGACAAGGGAGAAAATTATAAATGGTATTGTTAATTTTGATATGTTGTCAAATTTAACACCACACTAAATATCATTCATTGCGTTAAATTCAAATGTCCATATGACCACTAATTATTTATATCATAGTTTCTTCTTTTGTGTCAATTATTTTCAAAAAATAATTAGTGGTATTTTTTTGTAGCAGTCAATTAGACTATAAAATAAAAAATATAAAAGGAAATATAAAAAAATAAAAATCTATTACCACACCACCATTACATTTAATTGTCATATGACACAACCATTATTGATAGTTAGCGACTATTCGTTTAAAATTATTTCTTTCTTGCTACTAAATTTCTTTTTGTGATTTTGTTTCTATTCATCATTATCATGTTTATGTTATAATATTGTTAGTGTGATAAATAATAACTATTTTGGTTGTTTATCGATACAATTTTTTTTAAAAAAGAAAAACAATATATATAAAGCTAGTTTTTTATTTTGTTAAAAAAATTAACAGTGACTTCACTAATAATAGTTTATTGTTTGTTAGCTGGGGCACCACCAACTTTAACTGGACGAGCTCTTTGTGGTCTGGTTCTGATTTTACGGTCAGCAACTGAACGAACACGAACGATATGACTGTGGATTGCACATGAAATACAGTATTGGGATTTAACGTAGGTTCTTGGGAATTTGTAACCTTTAACATTGAATACACCTTGATCAGAAATATCTTTAACTGCAGCATTTTCTACGATTGGTCTAATGTAGAATCTTTTGACTGCTTTGTCCTAATATGAAAAAAATGAAATAATGAAGAGTTAGAAAATGTACATAATATATCAAAATGACCACCACACGGGGATGAAGAATCTACTAACTTTTGGTGTACATCTTGCGCAATTGGTGCTAATGGGGGAAAAAAAGTTCAGACAGGTTAGTAAAAGTTGATTTGATATTTTCAATTTATATATTTTTAATAATTTTAAAACCTACCATCTAATGTATGGAACAGCTCCACGTCCATGCTTGCTACGTCCATGATTTCTACGTTTTTGGGTCATCTTGTTCTCTAGAATTAATTATTTAATTATTTAATAGTTATCGTATTAATATCATCGCGTTGGTTCAATCTTTTGTCATAAAATATTTTATTTTTTTTGGTCATATGAACATTTGAATATATAATGTGTGATGAATGTAGTGATGAATTAAAGTGTATGAATGTAATGTGTAGTTTGTCAAAATATAATACCAATTATTGTTTTCTCTGATGATAATGATAACGGAAAATTGAGAATGAAAATGGTTGAATCAAAATTTTGACATGAATTTTTTTTTTGTCTTCGTTTTTTTTTTACTTTTTTTTTTTTTTTTTTTTTTTAATACCCTCGAATTTTTTTTTTTTCTTTTTATAATTTTAAATTAAAAATTATAATTTAAATTGTTTTAAAAAAATTTTTTCATTAATTTTTTTTTTTTTTTCTTTTTTTTTTTACAATTTTTTTTTTTTTTTTTTTACATACACCTGTCTTTTCTTTCTTTGCTTAACCAAGTCTCATATTTCTAAATAATTGATTTTCAATTTCTTTAATCTATTTAGAGTTGTATTTCTGTGGTAATTTGTTTTTTTTGTATTTATTTTTCCAAAATTAAATAACCAATTTATTATTTGTTGACCAACCATATCCATTCATTATCATCAGTTCATGTTGTTGCTGCTATTCTTTTAAAATTTTATTTTTGATCAAACATTACACATCACCACACATTAAACAAAGTTCATAGCCTCGCCCCCACATAAATATATATATCCACTTACAGTTATATACGTATTAAAAAGAAAGGAAAAAGTGAATTGAAAAAAAAATTTGTTTTTGTGCGACACAGCCAGCAGTTGTTTTTTGTTTGTGTTTTTTTTTTTTTTTGATTTTGTCGTTCATGTGGCCTCCATATAAAATAATTGATATGGCATGTGACATGTGTAAAAGCAATGTAAATAAAAATATGTTTTACACATTTTAAAAAAAAATGAAATCTTTAATTTTTTTGTGGGTGCTACCATGAAAATGATCACCCGATATATTTTTATTTTTTTTTTGTTTAGGATTAATTCTAAAATCATTATATACAATTACATGTTTCTTTTTTCATTACACATTTATTTTTTTCAAGAAACACATGTTAATTTTTTTAGGTGATATTTCTTTTTTGGTTCTATCAAATTTTTGTAAATAGATTGTTTCTTTTGAAGGAATTCCTTTGTAGATTTTTATTGTCATACAATAATAAATAATTGATTTTAATTACCATCAATATTGATAAAGTTTTAAAAAAAAAATACTCAAATTTGATTTATTGTTGGTAATTAAAATATTTATTAATATTCGTATCTATTTTAGATTTGAAAAAGTGTATTTGGTGTTACAATTTCATTTTTTAATTGAGAAGCTTGGTTGTAACAGGTTCTTCTGTGTTTACAATGTATCTTTATCACCATTGCTATTATCATCATGATCATAATCCAATTGTTGTTCACTATTGTCGATGTTTTTCCTTTTCTGCATAAACAAAAAAAAACAATTTGTTATATTATGTATAGAAACAAACACTGTGTTCTGAATTATTATTTTATTACGATTACATTAATTGAATTTGTTGTTGTTGTTATACAAGTGTTACAGGCGTTACAGGTATTGTTGCATTTTGATTGGAAATTGTTATTCAAAGATTATTAAACCATCAAGTGATATTCGAAAAAAAAAAGTAAAAAAAAAAAGATTTTTTTGTTAATATAAATTTTAAAAGGAAATCTGTTTACACGATCTATATTTGATTATGTTTCATGATATTTGGATAATCATCCCCAACTATGTATTTTTAGAAAAAAATTAACAGTTTAAACAAAAATCATTCAAAAATAAAATTGTAGAAAAAAAAAAAAAGAAATATAATAACCTAGTTTGTGTGTGAGATGAAATAATTGTTGTTTTATTATTTCCCCATTTCATATTGATTTATTTATTATATTACAAAGCGCTGACACTTAAACCCAACTAATAAACTGATTACAATGCAGTACCAGTTAAATTGATTGATTTCATATTTGCAAATTCTTTTATAATAATAGTAGGTGGGGTAAAAATGATAATTAGTATGTGAAAGTAATAACAAACACTAAATAGTACTATTAATTAAACACACATACTCATATCACTTAAACCTTGATCATTTGCAGGTAATGGTTCTTCAATATCTTGCCAAACTAAATCTTTAACTTGAAAATGTTTTTGAATTAAAAGTATTGGTAAACGATGATCAACCATTTTAAATGAATGCTCTTTTAAAACTACATTTTTGACATTTACTAAATTAACTTTAATATCTTGATTTGTTGACATTTTGATGTTTATTTTAAAAAAAATAAATAAATAGACAGATATTTGATGAAAAATGAAAAATTTATGAAAAAAAAAAAAAAAAAAAAAAAAAAAAAAATTTAAATTTTTTAAAAAAAAAAAAAAAAGCTGTTATGTGCAAAAAAAATTATTTATTTTCATTTTGTACTTTTGTTGAAGAGCAATTACTTTTAATTATTTTTTTATATGTTTTTTTTTGATCAAAAGTAGTAGAAACAATAAAAAACAATAACAAAACAATATAAAGTAAACCAACAATAATAACAATAGTTAATACTAGTAATAATAAATGATGACAGATACAACAGTAACACCAGCACCACCAACTCTAAACAACAATAATAATACACTTAAATCAATTACAGTTATTTCATGGAGGCAAAGATTACAACCTGATGAATGGTCATTAAAATTATATGAAAATGATAGTAATGAGATTAATTCAGTTAAACTTTGTGGTATGTTTTTACAGTTATACTATTGTTAAACATCACATGTGTAACACACAACTATTCGCACATATATTAATAACACAAATTATAATTACATATATATATATATATATATATATATATAGAAATATTATTAGATTTAATGAATATAGGCCAAGGTCCAAGTCCTTTATTAGTTATGTATCTTAGATATGCAATATCAGTTAAATTAATAGGATATAATGAATTTTTCGAAAGTGTTTATAAATATTCAACCATATCAAGACCTCAACATTTTTCAGTTATATTAGATATTTTATACGATGTTATCAATATGATAAACTTTCCATTACATCATTCATATAATTTAAAGAATGGTGGTAATAGCAACAACAACACACATAAAATATTACCAATAAAAAGAAATCATACAAAAATAATATCAAAAGCAATGTCAACTTCTTTAGATTCACAGTATATACAACAACATCCGCCACAACAATTAAAAGTACAACAACATCCACCACAATTACAATTACAACAATCACCACAAGATGAAGAAGATACTACAATAAACACTACCATCAACACTACAAACAATAATATAAAGAATAAAATATATACAACTACTACAACAACAACATCAACATCAACATCAACCACTACTACTACAACATCAATACCTTCTTCACCATTATCAACTACTGATAATAATATGAATGGTATTGAAAGCGATGAACATACAAATGAAAATGGTAAAATACAAATGAATGGAATAATTACTCATAAACGAAAAGAAATGGATTCAAAATCAGAACCAGAATCATCAGTAACAACTACAAATAAAAAGATTAAACATAATAGTAATAGTAGTAGCAGCAGCAGCAGTAAAACTAAACAACAAGAAATCGATCAAAATCATATTGAAAATCAACAACAATTAAATATTCAATCACAACCAACCACAACCACCACAATACAATTAAATAAATCATCGTCATCAAATCAACAATCACAATCACATCAACCCCAACAATTAAATAATTATCATAAACAGTTAACTTCATTTACAAAATTAGCGACAATATTATTTAAAGCAATCGAATATTACTTTCAAGAAGATGAACGTAACAATAACAATAATAATACATCAACAAGTTCAACTCAATCAATTAATAATATAAATAATTTATTATATAAAAATTCAGTTAAATCACTTGAAATATTATCAATAATTCAAAATAATCCAAAATTTAAATCATTTATTTATTTATCAAAATATGAATTTACATTGACAACATTTAAAGAGTTGGTTCAACCATTTTTAGCAATTCAAAATTCAATTAGAGAAAATATCAAACAACAGTATCATCCAACCACTCAATTAATATCATCACAAGTTAAAGGACAAGAATTTGCACATCAACAAAGTCAACTACTCAATCCATTGTTTCAATTGATCAAACAGAAATATCAAAAGTTATTTTTAGAATTTAGAACAATCTTGATCAATCGTAATGAAATATTACCAACTGCTGATATTAGTACACTTAGACATGGTTCAAGTCAAACTGATAAACAATTAATTTTATCATTTGAAATCATTATTGATCAAGAAATATCTGGTAATCATTTTAAAAGTTCAGAAATTAAAACAATTAGTAAATATGGTATTGGTAGCAATGGTTGTGGTGATTCAACAATTAGTACAAGTACAAGTAATGGTAATCTAAATGATGATGATATTGATGGTGGTAGTGGTACTGGTTATGGTCATTTAAATGGTAATGGTAATCATCCATCTCAATCACAAGTTGATGATGATAATTTAAATGATGATGAAGATGAAGAACCAAATCAAACTCAAAAACAACAGCAACTACAAGATTCATCAACTCAATCACAATTACCACAAATTCAAAAACAATTAAATGCCATTAAACAAGCTAAAAACGTTGAAAATGTATCAGATTGTTTCTTTAAACTATTGACATTGAAAACTATTAAAGGTTTAAATGATATTGAATTCTTATTGGAAATTGTTAAAATATTATTTCAAAAATTGGTAAAATTAGATCCAAATTCAAATGAATTTAAAAAGACAAAGTTATTTTTATTATTTAAAGTTCCACATTTTTATTCATTAATGTTAAATAATAATAATAGAAATGAAAATGGTATTGGTAATGGTAGTGGTAAAAATAACAACAACCTCAACAATATCAACAATAATAATAGTAAAAAGAATAATAATAATTTACAAGGAAATGTAATTGAAAATGTTTTATATCAAATTAATCAATTTCCAACATTGGCACAAGTTGAAGAAAATATAATATTATCATTAATTCAAATTTTAATTAAAAAACATTTGGTTGATATCAATTTGCTAAAGAGTTTATTTCCAATTTATCATACAGATATAGATTCAATTGATTCAGAAATTCAATCACCACCTTCATCAGAATTATCATTTGATAATTTATTGGATATTCATTCAATTGCAGATATTATTAAAATTAAAGAATTAATTGAATCATTGTTAAATAGTTCAGATCCAAATAATGTATCATTAATGAAACGTTTATTTGATTTCATTAAAAATCATTTAAGTAATCCATTTGATTATCAAGATAAATTATTATCAATTATATTTAATGTAATGTATACTAGTATATTGTAATTTAATATTTATAAAACGGTATACTAACACTATTCAATAATTTGTTTATTTTTATAGATTTTAGAAAATATTGATTACAATTCAAACAAATTATTAATTATGGTTATAATGTATATATTCTCAGATCCATTAGTTATTGATTGTTTGGATGTTCATGGTTATACACTTAGATTGGTAATGATTTTAATTGATATTTGTGAATTATATGGTTCAACAACTGAAATAGGTGAAGAATTAAATGTAAATCCGGTCAACAACTTTTCAGAATTTAATGATATTAATGGTATGGGTAGTGAATATGATCATAATCAAAAGCATTTATATTTTTATTTTACAATTCCATACAATTTACTTTATACTTTATTAATTATACTTTATGATGTAAGTAACAATTATTAATTATTATAATATATTTATAAATAAATATTTATACTAATTCAATAATCTTTTACTTGTACAGGTTAAAAATAATAAATATAATTTAGATTTAATTAAATCAAAAATTGGTGAATCATTATCAAAAAAGAATAAATCATCAGAATCAACATCATCTTCAAATTTTATACAATGGATATTTAATATGATTAAAGATACAAATTTTAGTCAATTAAAAACCCCTGGTAAACAACAAGATCAATCATTTGAATATCAATTTTTAAAGAATTTATATGATTCAAGTTTTTCTGATGAAAGTATTGAAAAGTTTCAAAATTATTCACAAAAACATTATTCATCATGGGAAATTGTAAACAAGTTACCAAATGTTTTATACAATATTTTCGATTGTTATAATAGAAATATAATCCAAGATGAAAAGTTAACAACTACATTATCATTGTTATTCCAGTATATTCCATTTTCACCGGTAATCATTTTTGATTTTCTTTCAAAAACAAAATCATCACTATTATTTAATATTGAATCAACTACTACAACTACAAATTTAGTTACTTCTATTCCTTCAACAATTACAACAACATCAACAGCATTATCATTATCATTATCATCACCATCACCTTCTTCTTCATCTGCAGCAGCTGCAGCAACAAATTCAAACACCACCTCAACCAACACCACTAAAAAACAACAAAATATTGGTAAATCAAAAATTGATAAATCAATTTCATTAGTTGAATCAAGTTTTTGGGGATTAAATGAAAATAGATTACTTTTCCGTTTATCAGATTTTTATAAATATGCATTGACATCATCTGAAGAAAATTCAAATGATCTTTACAAATTGTTTGAACCAGTGTTTGAAACATCAAGTTTAATATTGTTTCCCAAGTGTTTGAAATTTAGTGAGTTTAGATATTATTCACATGTATCAACCGTGTACAATCAAATTGTTACAAGATACCTGTCACCACCAGATCATTTAAGAAATATGTCTGCTTCAACCGCAGTTCATCAAGTTGTTGATCAATTTTTAACAATGAATGTATCACCATCCATTTCAAATTTAGACCGTGATATCAAATACATTCAAATGAGATTATCAGGTGACACTTATCAATTGGTAAACTTGGTATCACAAGAAATATTGGATATCATTTTATTGTCTTGTCAAGTTGAATCGCTCTATTCAATTAGAGCAATGGAATTGGGTGGTTATATATTGGGTAATCTGATTGGAGTTGAATCATTACCAATCCTACTAAATTCAGTTATACCAAGTTGGTCAGAACATATTCAAACTTCACTTCAGGGTCAATTACTTAGTTATTTTGTCGTTTCAACTATAATTCATTCAAACGCTCTCTATTACATTCAAACTGATAAATGTATTGAACAATCAATTATTAAATTTTTAATCCTCTTAAATGATACAATGAAAAGAATGTTATCAGAAGCTCCTTTAAATGGTTTAATTGCATTTTGTCTCTCAACAATCACTCTTTTCATTCATTTAAATCATAATTCTAGAATTTCAATCAATGATTGGAAAAATCAATTAGTATTTCAACTTTATGAAATAATTTCCAAAAATCAATTAAAAAAAAAGAAAAAATTAATTAATAATAATGTTAAAAATAATAATGGTTTTGATGAATATAATAGTCAACAAGTTGAAGAAATTGATAATCAAAACAATAATAATCAAAATAATAATAATCAACAACAAGATGATGAAGATGAACAAAATTATGAAAAACTTGAACAATTTATTAAACTACAATTTAATAACCAAAATAATAATAATCAACATAAACAACAACCAATTAAATCAATTTTTAATATTTTATCAATTCAACAATTGGAAGATATGGCAAAATCAATTTTAAATTTATCAAATTTCAATTTAGCAATCTCAATATTTGATAAAAATGATTTAAAAAATTGTTCAAAATTATTTAGTCCATAATAATCGTACAACAACAAATCAAATTAAAAAAAAAACAACCAAAACACAAAACAACAAACCAAACAAATATAAATAAACAAAAAAAACAAATAATTTAAAAAAAAAAGAAATTACATATATACAGTGATCTTTTATTTAAATATTAATTTGATAAATTCTATTAACTTTATCATTTAATTGTAAATTTGAATATTTTTGAAATAATGAAGATAAATCTTTTTTTGCTTGATTAAAATGTAAAGTTTCCAATTCAATCAATGATTTTTGTAATTTCATTTGCCATTTCAATTGATCATTTATTTGATAATCAATTGATTTTTGATACAAATTTCTAATATTAATTTTATTTGTATTTGACATTTCATCTTTATCGTTATCATCACCATAATGATAAATTAAAGCCAACCAAAAATATGTAATTGAATTTTTTGGATACTTGTTTATTTGATTTATTAATGAATTTTTAATTTGATTCGTACCAATGTTACCAATTTTACCAATATATTTATGTGATAATAATAATTCTTCTACAGAGTATTCCATTGGATGTAATGTTTGAAACATTGAAAAACATAATTTAAAATTCTCTTTGCAAAATGAATGTAAACCAGATTTTTCATTTTTTAATCTATAATAAAATAAATCTTCATTTATAATTAATGGATTTAAACCACTATAAAATGTATTATATGTTAATTCATCAGTGGTACCATTGTTATGTTGATTATAAAAATATCTATCTGCTCTTAACCAAAAATCCCAATCTTCCCAACCAAACCAAAATGATTCATCATATCCGTTTATTTTTAACCACATTGATTTTTTAAATATTCCACTTGAATGTAATAAATTTGTATTTTTTAATAATAATCTATTCCATTTTGGAATTTTCCAATCACCAATTTTATTAATGTATCCTTCTTTATCATCTTTTTCACTATTTTTAAATCTTGATAAATTTGAAATTATAACATAATTATCACCATCGTCTTGTTGATTATCTTTATTTTTAATTGAATTTATTTGTTTTACAACTTGTGTTAAAAATGATTTATCAATTAAATCATCTGAATCTAATGGTAATATCCATGTTGATGTTGAGTGTTCAATACCAATATTTCTAGAATATGATAACCCCATATTTAAATTATTATAAATTATTGATAAATTTAATTGTGATTTATATTTTTCAAATGTTGAGTTTAATGTTATTTTTGAATTCCATTCTGTTGATGAATCGTCTACGATAATAACTTGAAATTCTTTAAATGTTGATTCTACTAATGAATTCAATGTATATTTTAAATATTTTAAATTATTATAAATTGGTATTATAATTGATATTAACCATTTTTGATTTGGTTGTTGTTGCTGATTATTTGTAATTATTTTATTACTAATTTTATTATTTTTATTTTCGTTACTATGAAAATGTAGATTATTATAATTTGTATTTTCAATTATATCTTCACCACTATCTAAATTTGATGTAGTATTATCAATTTTTAAAAATTTATTATTATTATAAAATATTATAAATATAATAAATATAAAAATTATAAAAAATATATAAATTGATTTATTATTGTGATTTTTGTATTTTTTATTATTATTATTATGAAATTGCATTTTTATTTATTATTATTTTTTTTATGAAATGAAATTACTTTCAATTCTATATATTGTTGTTGTATTTGTAGTTATTGAAGTATTATTAAATATATCACAAGAATATAAAAAAAAAATATAACAAAATATGAAAATATTATATGCGCAACAAGTTAAAAAAATAAAAAGGAAAAATACATTACTCTCATTGTTCATTTAAAACAAATAAGAATAAAAATTTTGTATAAATTTTGTATTTTTTTATATTTATAAATATAAAATTTTTTGTGTGTTTTTGTAAAATTATTTTATATAAAATTTTATAAAATTATGATGATGATGTTTCTTTCTCTCTTTATATATATGTGGTTGTGCCTGTACGTGTATGATTGTGTGAAATTAATTTATTAAAAAAACAAAACAAAACAAAATAAATATCAAAAAAAAAATAAAAACAAATAAATTAAATATGTGTGTTTCTATTTTTTTTATTTATGTATATGTGTGTGAATGCAGTGTTAGAATGTGCTAGTGTGTGTTTTTTTTAATGTATATTGTTTTTTTTTATATTCGGAATGGACTGATGTGCATGATTTTTTAATTAAAAATAATTAAAAAAAATAATAATGTTTACAAACTGTGTTAATTTTGTTTTTTTTTTAACAGTTGTAAAGAACTGGTAGTAAAATTCTTTCTCCACTGCAAATATCATTATTATAAAAATAAAAATTGTCTATTAACAACACACACAACACATATTCATATTATTATTCACCCAAATATAAAAAAAAACAATAAATACCACAAATTCTAAAAATAACAAAAAATAAACACCCCGGTATAATATAAAAAAGTTAGCCCCAACTGATATTATCAAATTTAAATACCGATTATATAAAATAATCAAAAAGTTAAATAAAAAAAAAAAGTATTGACTTGTGTATGTTTGTGCGTTTGTGTACGTTGTTTTTTAAAAAAAAAGAATTTGTGGTTGGATTGTGATATGCCGATTTTGATAATTTTAATAGTTTTATTTTTGATTGGTCAATCAAAATCATCAAATGAATATATAGTGGGTTTGTCAGTTGGAGTTAGTGGTAGTACTAGTGATGGGTTTAATTATAATAGTAATATTAATGAAAAATATATAAATGAAACTAAAACATATAATAATCATTTAAAAAGTGGTAAAATAATAAATGAAATTAATGATAGGGTATTATCACCATTTGAAGAAGGTGTTTATAAAGTTAGACCAGCATTCATTGATACAACATTAGGTGGTAAAGGTATAAGTGGTAGTGCATTTGAATCAAATTTAATTGGATCATGGGAATTAGGTGGCTATGATAATTGGGTATTTTATAAAGATAGAGGTGAATTAAATATATTATCAAATGGTGATTTAATAATAACTGGTCCAATTGTACCTACTAGAGATCAATCGTCATGTCATTCTTGGTTTGTTAATATGATGTTTACTCCTTCCATAAACAACACAAATAATATTCCCTATAAACAATTAAATTATAAATCATATAAACCACATGGTCCAATTGATACTAGAAATTGGAAATACTATATACCTAAAATTGATAGTTTATCAAATTCATGGATTGGTATTGGATGTACTCATATCATTAAAATTGATCTTTCAATTCAACCAATGTTTACAAATAGACCACTTCAACTTGGTATAGGTGCAAATGGTAGAAATGGTAATAACGGTATTGAATTTAGTATTCCTTTAATATTCAACAATGATAAAAGGAAATATATAAATTTTAATGTAGACATTGTTTTAACAAATTATTAAAATTTAGATTTATAAAAAAAAAAAAAAAAAAAAAAAAAAAAAAAAAAAAAAATTTTTTTTAAAAAAAAAATTTTTTTGTTATATATATTAAAAATTAAATTTTTTTATTAATTTAATAATAAAATTAAAAA
>JABXES010009176.1:0-45294 GCA_013375695.1 Dictyostelium brefeldianum | reverse complement strand
GCAGATGGGTATAAGACACACATCTACAATAACTAATTACTAATTACTAATTGAATTTTGATGATTATTCGAACGATTATTTAATAAATTATATAATAATGGCGACAAGAATGAATTTAATATTTTAAAATTGTTTGGTGATTTAATTGATAAAAATACAAACATTCCCAACAATGATATTGATCCAAATAAAACAAAGAATATCAATTTAAAAATTTGTTGTTTTTTTTGACCACTGCCATCATTTGAGTTGATTGATTTACTATTATTTGATTTTTTGATATTATAAAACATCCAATCATAAGGATATTTATTTAATTGTGATCTATAATAATCATATGATGAAATTGTTAATATAAATATAAATAAATTTAATAACTATTTGTTGTATATATATAACATATATTTTTACATACTCTGGTAAAAGATAAAGTTTTGAATTTGATTGTAATTTTGTTGGTGGTATTTTTTTTAATAATAAATCAGTTTGTTGAATAATTTTATCCAAATCTAAATTTTCGGGTAAATTTGAAGTAAAGAATGCATGAATTGTATCTGGTGAACATTCAAGTTTTAATAATGATTCTCTAAGGTTTGTAATGATACAAACTGAAAAATAAACTGATGCCATTGGATGTGCTGATAAAAAATAATCATATACTCTTGCTGCTGATTCTAAATCTTCTAAATTATGTGAAAACCATGTTAATATCCAACTTATTGCAAATACACTATTTGCACAAATTTGTGATTTAACCAAAAAATTATAAACCTATATGTATTGTTGTTGTATTAATATGTGTACACTATTGTTTGTATAAATATATGATATATCACAGAAACACATACTTGTTGATCAACCATTGAAATTAATGGGAATATTAAATTTAAAACTTTTAAAACTTCTGAAAAGTTTGGTAACATACAATCATTGAAATGATATAATGATAATCTTTCAAGCATTGCAAATGCTAATTGTTCATCAGTTATCAATAGTAGTACACTTGCAATTTCATGATAACCTTGAAAATAATATAATTGAGGATGAATTGATAATACAGCGTTTACAATTCTAGTTAATTCAGGTTTTTTTCTATTTCTTAATTGTGTTTTACCTTTAGTGAATCTCCACATTGATCTTTCAACATCTTTTGTAACTTGATCGGTATCTTTATGATTTATAATCTTTTCATTATGATCAATGATATTATCAACATCTATATTCAATAGTATTGGCCATATCCTTTTTCTAAGTACTTTATTAACAAATCCAAATTCTTGAACTGCACATCGTTTTAGTCCTTCAATATCACCTTGATTTAAACATTCTTGAATTACCCTTACTTTTTTGGCTTCTAATCTTTCTTTATCTGTAAACATTTTAAACATATATATATGTGTATATTATTTATATGTGTTGTGTTTATTTGTTGATGATTAATTGCTGTTAAATGTTTTTATAATTTTTTTTTTTTATGAAGTGGAATAAATTTTTTTTTTTCATTTTTTTTAATATATTACAAATACGCAATATATTTCAACAAATAAAAATATGTTATTTTCCTCAATTTTATCATTTACACTTGATGCAGCTGTAGTTTCTACATCTATTGCAGGTCTTAGACATTTTACAGGTTTTTCATTGTAACTATTTTAATTATTGTAATATGACATGCGCGATACTACAAATTTGTCATTGTATATACTAACAAACTAGTTATGTATACACAGATTTAAAACAGCAAGTAAAATAAAGAATGATAATATTAGAACAGGTGTTATAGTTTATTTGAATTCTGGTGAATTGATATTTAATAAAGGATTGGAAATGGTTAAAAATAATTCTTCATTTAAAAATTTAAAATTAGATTCAAATAACAATAATAATAATAACAATGATCAACAACCACCACAACAACCACCAACAAATAGATTTTGAAATTATAGTTTTGAATATATATATATTAATTAAATAATGGAAACAATAAGAAGATAAAGAAAACAGTTTTAAATATTAAAACCACCAACTAAAAAATAATAATGATAATAAATAATAATAATAATAGTTATTTATAAAAATAACATATCAGTATTATTATTATTATCATTATTATTATATTTGTCAGAATAAATAAAATAGTGGTTATTGTGGTTAACAAATAGGGTTTAAATAAATTTATATTAATTAAATGTGTTTATAAGCATATAAATTTATATTTTTATATTGTGTGTGCGTTTTTTAGTTGTAGAAAACAAATATTTTATTTATATGTTGTTAATGTCTATTTTATTTTATTTGTGGGTGTTTTAAAATTTTTTATTAGTTCTGATTTTTTGATTTTTATAATAGTTTTTCCCCACATTATAGTGGTGATGGTGGTATGTGTTGTTAATACATTTATTAAAAAGCATGTTGTATAAATATATTGTCAAAACCCACTCGTACGCAAAAAAATAAATAAAGAAAACAACAAAAAAAAGGAGGAGAGAGTAAATTAAAATTGAATAAGATTTGTTTAGTATTATATTTTTAGTGTTTTTTAATTATTTTTTTTTTTTAAATCATTAATATATTTTTTTTAAATCATTATTTTGGATTAGTTTTTATCGATCAAAATTAAAGTTTGGAATATTTATAGAAATTAAAAATATTTGTTTATTACCAAAATGATATTTTTTATATTTAATTTTTTTAAAAATCAACAAATCGATAAAATTGGAAGATGTGCTGTGTGTTTACAATTTGCAATAATTGCAAAATTGGTATGTTATTATCAGGGTTATAGAATAATATTAATTCAAGATTATTAATTTTAATTTAAAACTATAATATAGATAGTAATTGTATTCATAAATGCATTTTATTTTAAAAAGTTTATTCCTTGGTTTTTATATATTTCATTCATTTTAGATTTTTTAACAATGATATTTGGTTTTTATTCAAGTTATAAAAGAATTTCATTGTTTTTATTTATTGTATGTACTAGTAACCAAATTAAAATTATATAAATATTAACATAATCTTTATTGGTTGTTAGTTTTTTTTAGTAAGTTTAGTTATATTTTTGTTTGATTTTATACCATTGGTTTTAATGAATTCAGAAATATGGAATCATGATTCAGATTTTAATACAAAAAGAGATATATTCCAATCAGTTTGTGAAATATTTTGGTTTTCAACAGAAATTTTAAAAATGCATTTTGCTAGAAAACAAAGATCATTAATTGAACAACAATTGGAAATTGATAGTGGTAATAATATTGAAATTAATCCTACTGTAATTAATCAATGTAATGGTATTGATATTAATAATTTATATAATTATAAAAAGAAAAAACAAAATGATAAAAAAGTACCTTCCACACTTATAATTTGTGTTGATGATCAAAATGAAATTTATAATAATAAACAATTACAACAACAACTACCATCACATCCACTACAACAAGAACAAGAACAAACAACTAATTCAAAAGATTTACAAACATTATATATTACTCCATCTTCACCTAATACTATTGAAAATCATCAAATTGAAATTAATGTTTTAAATAATGTAATCAACCACTATGATGAAATTATAATAAATAAAATTAAAGATGAACAAGATGAAGAACAAAATGAAGAACAAAATGAAGAAAATGAAAATAATATTATAAATTTAAATCAAGATAATTTTATATCAATTGATTTGTAAATAAAAGTACAACAAATCAAACATATTATAACAATTTGTTTTTTTATTATTATTTATTATTAATTTAAATTAAATTAAAGTAATATGAGTTGAATTTGAATTTAAAACACTTTTATATTCATCTAAACATGTATTTAAATGTTGACTTGTAAAACCAGAAGAAACAATTTTTGGAAGAATTTCTTGAATTGCAACTTTTTTAGATTTTGTTTGTGTGCAAAATTCTTTGATTATAGAGTAAATACTTGAACTTGGATTTGTAACAGCCTTCTTCTCTTTGTTAAATCTAATACTTTCTTTGGATTTAAACATTAAACGCATAGATTCTTCAATATCTTTTTGAGAAACTTGTTTTGAAAATTTTAAACGAGCAAATGCTTGAGACAAACGAAGTATACCAAGTAATGTACGAGCAGTTGTATAAGTGAATGGTGCTTTACTTTCAGTATCTTGTTTTCTTAGTGTGATATAAGAATCTACAATGTAATTTGTCAATTCTTTTGGAACTGGTGGTACAATTTTACGTGCTTGTGAAACGTATGCACGTATAAATTCAGAATCAAATGGTTCAAATGCTAATGCAGGTGGTTTTGAATGCATATGAACATAGGTAACGTGATCTGATAGTAAACGATCGTTTTCCAAATCTGCTTTATCAATCATTAAAAACAATAGATCAAAACGAGATAATAGAGAATGAGGTAAACGAAAGTTTTCATCGGGTGTACGATCAAAATTGTAACGACCATTTGCAGGATTTGCAGCTGCTAATATAGATGTTCTTGCATTTAATGTTGTTGTAATACCAGCTTTTGCAATTGAAATTGTTTGTTGTTCCATTACTTCGTGTATTGCAGTACGATCACTATCTTCCATTTTATCAAATTCATCTATACAACATATACCCATATCTGCTAATACCAATGAACCACCTTCCAATACAAATTCACCAGTCATTGTATCTTTAACAACTGCAGCAGTTAAACCAACACCACTACTTCCTTTACCACTTGTATAGATACCACGTGGTGCTACTTTTGCAATATGTTTAAGTAATTGACTCTTTGCAATACCAGGATCACCCATTAAACAAACATTGATATCACCACGAATGTGCATACCATCTTTCATATGTTTTGATTCACCACCAATCATCATGAGTAACAATGCTTTCTTTACATCGAGATTACCATAGATTTCAGGTGCCAATGACATTGCTAATCTATCGTAAACATCTTCATTTTGTGATTCATCTTGAATACGTTGTAACATTTCCTCTGTTAAATCCAATTGTTCATAGGTCTTTTTATGTTGAATGATTTGCATTGCTTCAATGTAAGTATCTGCAAGTAACCCTGCTCTAATAGCTTTATGACCAGTATATGGTGTAGGAAGGAATATACCAGACATTGTAATGATATCACCTGGTGATGCTTTTCTCGTTAATTCACCACGAATATAAACTTTAATGGAACGTGGTGTATGACCAATTGGTACTTGATTTGCAATCTCTTGAACTTTAATCTCTTGAAATTTTACAAATTTCGATCCTCTAGTTTGCAATGTCAATGAACCTGCCTGCTTACCTCCCTCGGTACATTGTTTACTTTTACATGAAAACAACGGCATAAATTCACGTGATGTAATCTCTTGAAATATTTCTGCACCACAAACATCACATGTATACAATGATATAACTACCAATGGTTTAACATCTGTAACACGTGTTACTATACCTGTCAATGATACTAATCTACCAATATGTTCACTTTTAATTAATCTAATTGGTATTGGTAATTTAATTTTTCTTGGTATAATATGTAATTCACTAAAAATAAGTAGATACGTTAGTGGATATGTTGTTTACACTATTGTGTATGAGGGAGTATAAATAACAACTTACAATCTTCTTATAATTTCTTGTGGAAAATCAAATTCATTATTTTCTAAAGGATTATCAGGGTTTTGATCTTGTAATTGTTTTTTTCTTTGAATTCTTTGTGCTGCTAATAAATCTAAAACCATATCTGAATTTTGATAAAATATTTGATCATTTACTGAATCTTCGTCGTTGTTGTTGTTATTGTTATTGTTATCTAAGCCCATTGCAGATCTTGTAGTAGAAACATCAGGTGGTGGTATTAATTCATCCAATGCATATGTAAATAATCTAATATAAGTTGATGTATTATTTTCAATTGATTCTACAAATTGTATATCCTTTTCAAAATTGAAAATATCATCTAACTCTATATCAAATTGTTTTCTCTTTTTATTTGTAACTTGGTTCATCATTTCTGAATATTTTAGTACTGTTTTTCTATGTTCTGTTTTTCTGTTATTATTTCTCTTTTTAATTGGTGATTGGTCTTGATTATAAGGTTCATCTGATTGTTCCTCATTCATTTCTTCATCCATTACTGTATCTTGATTTTGATATGTAATTTCTGTATATGAAAAATTATTTAAGAAATTTATACATTTATCTTTTTCTGTTTGGTAATTTATTCCTGATAAAAGTGATGAAGATGAACTTTGATCACCACCATCATCATTTGTCTTTTTTTTATTAAATAATTTTTTATTTCCTGTATTATTATTATTGAATTTTGATTTATTCATTGCAGTGATTTATTTGTAAAAACAACAAAAAATAAAAAAAAATGAAAAAATTTAAAAAAACTAAATTTAAAAAAAAAATTTGGCGCAATAATCAATATTAATTTACAACAAAATAAAACAAAAAAACAATTTCACAATTATGTGGGTGTGTTGAAATGCAATGAAATATATACGTGTATACCTATATTAGTAATTAAGACAACATTGTTCTATTTTTAAATATTGTAAATTACTATTAAAAAAACCACATATGACACCCAATTTACACAAAATCAAAAATGTCAAAAAAGAACGTTTTTAATTTTTATAAATTTTTAATTTTTTGTAAATTAATTTACTTATTTTATTCACATCATATTAAATAATATAACACATACAAACAAACAAATAAATAAATAAAGAATGAGTCGTAAAGTTGGAGCTATATCATATCGTATGGTTAGACAAAGTGAAAATGAAACTATAGATATTAAAGAAGAAGATGATCCAATTAAAAAGAAACAAAGACAAGAACAAGAAATGGAATCATTATCAAGGATACCATTAGCAAAATTATCAATTAATAATATAAATAATGTACGTACACCAGCAGAAGAATTAGCATTGAAAAGACCTTCTTACTATATGGCATCCAAAATGATTAAAGCACTACTACCCTATTATTGGGAAAAGAATACAACTCTTCTAAAAATACGTGTACTATTTTGTGTTTCTATAATCTTTTTCTCAAAATTGATTAATCTATGGGTACCAATACTATTTAAAAATATTATAAATTCAATACCTGCCACAGTCCCAATTCATTGGTTAATTTTATATGGTGTATTATTTTTAGGTATGCTTTTAAAACAACAAATAAAACAATCATACAAACTATTATATTAATATACCACCTATCTAGTTCAAAAGAGTATAATGGATTTAAGGGATGTTTTATTTCAAGATGTTAATGATGCAGCAACACGTAATATAAATTTAGAAACATTTGATCATTTACATAGTTTATCATTGTCATATCATTTAAATAAGCGTACTGGCAGTTTAATTAAAATTGTTGAACGTGGTTCAAATAGTGTTGTTCAATTATTATCATTATTATTATTCAATATATTCCCAACATTGGTTGAACTATGTACAGTAACTATATTCCTTTTATTTACATATGGTTCAGAATTTGCAATTATAAATTTAACTAGTTGTTTAATTTATATTTCATTCACTTTATATGTAACAGAGGTAATGTATAATATATTTGTATACTTCTAGTTTATCAAAATATTAACACACCCTCAAATTTATCACATTACCACAGTGGAGAACATTACATAGAAGATTAGCAAATAAAAAAGAAAATGAAGCATCTGATATTAAAGTTGATTCATTAATGAATTTTGAAACAATTAAATATTTTACTGCTGAAAGTTATGAAAGAAATAGTAAGTGTAACAATAATATAATTAATTATCAATTATTGGCTATCAACTATTAACAACGTTGTTATATTTATATTAATAATGTACAGGGTATGGTAATGCATTGGATGAATATTTTGAAGTTAATAAAAAATCAAAGGTTTCTTATTTTATATTAAATTTTGGACAATCTGCAATCATTGTAATTGGAACAACTATTGGACTAGGCTTTGCCACATGGCGAGCTGCTGCATATGGTTTATCAGTTGGTGATATTGTGGCAATTAATGCTTTTATCGCTCAAATGTTTGCACCTTTGTCATGGTTAGGTAGTTCATATAGAATGATATTATCAGCATTTACAGACATGGAGAATTTATTTGAATTATTAGGTACAAAACCTGAAGTAGTTGATTCTCCTGATGCTATAGATTTAACAACTGAAATAAATAATAATAATAGTAATAGTGTTAGTAATATTACAACTGATGGTAATGGTAATGGTAGTGGTAGAGGTGTTGGAATTGGGTTACCATCAATTGAATTTAAAAATGTATCATTTTCATATAAACCAACTAAAACATCAACAACATCAGTTAAAATATTAAATAACATAAGTTTTGTAGTACCATCTGGTAAATCAGTTGCACTTGTTGGTGCAACAGGTGGTGGTAAATCAACTATATTCAGATTGTTATGTAGATTCTATGATGTTGATCAAGGTGAAATTTTAGTTGGTGGAAAAAACATTAAAACTGTAACTCAAACAAGTTTAAGATCATTAATTGGTGTTGTACCTCAAGAGACTGTACTTTTCAATGATACGATTGCTTACAATATTGGATTTGGTAATAGAGATTCAGCTGATCAAGAATTAATAAGCGCTGCTTCAAGAGCTGAAATATTACCATTTATTCAACAATCACCTGATCAATTTAGAGTAATAGTTGGTGAAAGAGGACTCCGTTTAAGTGGTGGTGAAAAACAAAGAGTGTAATGTATTCAATTTATTAATTAGCGCATGAGATTATTATTTTTTTTGTTAGTTATTGGTATACTAATATATTACATATGTACACTATATACAGATCAATTGCAAGAGCTTTATTAAAGAATCCACCAATTTTAATTTTAGATGAAGCTTCAAGTTCACTTGATATAGTTACAGAAAGAAAGATACAACAACAGTTGAATCAAGTTGCCGTTGGTAGAACTTCATTAGTTATAGCTCATAGATTAAGTACAATCATTAGTTGTGATGAAATTTTAGTATTAAAAGGTGGTCATATAGTTGAAAGAGGTAATCATTCTACTCTATTAAATATTGATGGTGGTCATTACGCTCATTTATGGAATCAACAATTAACTGCAACAAATTTATTACAAGATGAACAAACTCCAAATCATAGTCAATTAAATTAATCATAAAAAATAACAACAAACGAATATGTACGATTACAACATTGTAAATAAATAACCCTATTTTTATTATTTATTAATCAAAATGAAATTTAATATATTTTGAAATAAAGTTTGAATTTAAATTATTTGTAAATGTACAATTATATTTTGATAAATAAATTGATTGTAATGATGGTGGTAATGATAATGTTGAAATTGAACAATTATAATTTGAATATAAAATAAATAATTTGGTTAAGCTTGATGGTAACACATCATCATTAATTGATTTCGAAAAATCATATCCAAGATTTAATGATGTAATTGATGATGGTAATTGACCCGCAATAAGATCTTGATCAAATTCTGATAATTCTAATAATTCCAATTGATTTAATGATGTTAAAAAACATTCTTTTTCATCTGACGACATTGATAATGGATGGTTGAAAGTTGTCATTTTTAATGTTTTTAAATTGGGCGGTAATGTATTGGAGGAGATTGGATGATTAAATTCTGAAAATGATAAACTTGTTAAATAAGGGAAATCAAGGAAATAACCTTGTGGAATTGGATGATTAAATTCTGAAAATACAAGTTTTACAATTGATTTTGGAAACATTCCCATTGTTAAAGGTTGATTGAATTTATTCAAGTCTAGAGTGGTTAAATTTGATGGTAAGGCATTTGGAACTATTGGTAAATTATAGTAAAACATAAACATATATGTAACACTTTCTGGAATTGTGTTTACCTCAAGTTGTTGATTAAATTCGTACCATCTAATAAACTTTAAATTTGATGGTAATCCATTTGAAATTAATGGTTGATTAAACTTGAACGATTCAAATTTAGTTAAACTTTCCGGTAAAAGACCAGGTACTATAGATTGATTCATTCCACTTGAATTTAAATGTTTTAAATTCTTTGGTAATATATTATCTTCTTGTTGACCAAGTTTGATATTACTTTGAAATCTTAAATAAGTTAATGAATCTGGTAATGAATTTGACCATCCACATTTAAATTTAGTTGATAATTCCAATGATGTAACATTATGTGGTATATCGCCTGCTCTTAATGGTTGGTCGAAATCTTCATCAAATGATACAATTGTGGTGGATGCTAGTAATCGGTAAGCTGCCAACATGTTTTTATTTTCACGTGACAAGAATTTAATAGTCAATGTTTTAACTGATTCCGGAATGGACCCAACTTCAATTATACCTTTGTATAACGGATGAAACTTTAAAAATGTTAAAGTTTTTGGTAAATGACCTACTTTAACAGATTGTTGATATGATTTACCAAATTCTAAACATTTTAAATTTGGTGGTAACCAATTTCCGTCCATTGATTGATTAAACATTGATTCATCACCAAATTTTAAACTTATAATACTATGTACCAACATATTCTCTACTAACTCAATACCTATTTTACCCATAAATGAAATATGATTTAAACAACCTTGAGGTAATAAATATGGTTTAAATTCTGATCCACCCATATCTTTAGATGTATCAAATTTAATTGATTCCAAATAACCTTTGCATTTATAATTTGTAAAATCTTCAAATTTATTAAATGAAATTAAATCATTATGAATATTATAAATTCTACAATGTTTTAATATTTCATTCTTGATTACACTGTTTCTCCAAATTTTAAAAAATAGTTTATCTGTACATGTTGTTGTGATTGTTGTTGATAATACTCCATTATTGTTTGAATTAATGTCATTATTATTATCAATTATTAATATTATTATACAATCAAGTTTTGATTTAATGGTATTACTATTTTCTAAAGTTGGTAGTTGTATTACTGTTGTTGCTGTTGTTGGATCATTATTTTTTAAAGTGATAAGTGATTTAATATTATTATTTAATATTTGAAATTGTTTTTCTGATAATCCATATGAAATTTCATTATTACTATCATTGTTATTATGGTACCTATTTGTTTATATATTGTTAGTATATAAATTTACGATGGTGTGTGAATAATGGTCATGTGCATACTTTAAATTAATTATTGTATTACAATACTTTACTATTTTATCATATGATATAAATAGACCATTACTTGATAATATTAATATGCAATTATTTAAATCTGCTTTGTTTGCAGTAGACAGCCACAAGTAAATTATATGATCCATTTTCAAAAATTGATTATAACAAATTTTTGAAAAAAAAAAAAAAAAAAATTAGTTTTAGATATTTGTGATGTGTATTTAAAAATAAAGCACCCAAACATCTAATTAACAAACATAAAAGATTGCATTTCAATGATCAGAAGAATAAAGCAATTCCATCCTATGGAGTATTGTTGTATCAAATAAAATTTTGATGTCCCAACAACACAAAATAAATGTTGTTATGTATATCTAAATTTTTTCCATTTAGTTGGTTGTCTATAATTTAATACCAACATGTTGTTTAGCGATACATATATGTTTAAATATCAGAAATTACTTATTAAATTTCAATTTATATAACGCAATTCTCTTTGATGTTGTTGTGTTCAATTAGATAGGTTGGAAAATTTCAAAATTAGATCCGGTATACAGATTTTTTTTTTTTTTTTTTTTTGATATCTTAATTTCTCCCAACATTTTTATCACCAACGTTCTCAAATATTATCATAGTGAAAGCTCTTATTAAAAATATTAACTAATATATAAAAAAATTTATATTAAAGCGAGTTCGCCCTATACTAAAGTATATCTATTATTTTAGAATTCTTTTTTTTAATATTATTATAAAATAAATTTATTTTAAAAAAGAAAAAAATATTAAAATAATTAAAATTAAATGATTTGCACGAAAATTTTAAAGTTTGCAGGTCTTGTCACATGATTATTTTTCAACTACTGCAAAATTTTGATCAAAAAAAATTTAAAAAAAAAAAAAAAAAAAGAAAAAAGATTTTTTTTGCATTTATATTTTTCACGAACGAAATTATAACTTGTTTTTTGTACATATATTAAGACAATCACACCTTCTCCTCAATTCTTTTTTTATCTATTTATATCACCCACATATCACCTGTATATATACGCCCTATTTATTTATTATTTATTTACATATAATCTCTATTTATTTATTTATTTATTATTTATTTATTTATTTATTATTTATCAAGATATTAAAAAAGAAAAACAAGGGTAAGAATATTATCATCATTATCATTATTGCTATTGTTATTGTAAAATGACAACACACATGCACAAATTCAATCACCCACACTCATTGAGAGTCGGCAAATCACCACTAAAAATATCATGCGTGTGTTTATGTGTGTTTGTGTGTATTTGAATGTGTGTAGTTGACATTATTGATTGATTGATTGGTTGATTGATTGGTTTGATTAAAGCATACAGACACCACACCCTACATCATCAACATTAAAAAAATCTAATTTTTTAAATCATATCATATTATTGTGATATTATTTCATTATCAACACCACTTATTATATTATTATTGGTGTGTTATTGTTATAATTATTATAATAACTTCTTTGTACCTACATGTTTATTTGCTCATTTTCGTCTTCAAATAATAGTTATAAATAATCACCCCTTTTTTTTTGACACTAAAAAAAAAAAATAATAATAATTGAACTTATATCCAAGTTAACTTTATTTATATAATTAATAATAATATCAACAAAAATAAAATAATCAAAAAGGTGTATTTTTCAATAAAAATAAAAAACTTTGTTTTATTTGTCTTTTGTTTTTTTAATTATTATATTTGCTTGTTTTTATAAAATATTCTTCAACAATAATAATATTATAAATATCATTATCATATCAACACTATTATTATCAACAACAACATTAACATAATAAAGTAATATTACATTTATCTATTTTTATATGTGTCTATATGTGATTCTATTTATATAGTATATTTATTTATTTATTTTTATTTAAATTATATTACGTATCCTAAAATAGAAATCAATCATCAATAACAATAAAAGAGACGTTAAAAATAAAATAATTAAAAAAAAAAAAAAAAGTTAGATCTCACTTTGTTGATATTTAAATAAAAATATTAAACCCTAACACATACGATTGGCACTTGTGTGTAAATTACAAAAAATAGTGGTGTGAAATATATAACACAGACACACCACACACAATTAGTTTTCAAAAAAAAAAAATTCAATTAAAAAAAAAATTATTTTCAATTAAAAAATATAATCATTATTATTATTTTTATTATTTATAGTTGTGTGACATCCAAATATATATATAAAAAGAATTTAAAATAAAAATAATAAATCAGTTGCCCAACCTAAATTAAATCTTAAAAAAATCAAAATCAAAATATTAATATTTTTAAATTAAATTTTATTTTAATAGACATAAAAAATCAAAAAAAAAAAAAAAAAAAAAAAAAAAAAAAAAAAAAAAAAAAAAAAATCATAAAAAAAATTTTCCAATAATTAGTTTAAAAAATCAAAACTACAAATAAACAAATATAAAACAAAATAACACAATGGATTCTTCAGATTATTTATTACTAGACCCAGTATATATGAATTTTGAATGTAATACAAATGGAACAGAATTAAACAATAACAACAACAACAACAATCATGATAATAAAAATGGTACAATCAATAATACAAATAACAATAATAATACCAATGTAGATACACCATCTAGTTTTTTTAATGATGTATCATCTCCAAATATTATGATATCATCTCCACCAATATCAACACAATCACAACAACAACAAATTGCATTTTCTACACCAACTTATTCACCACCACAACCATTACAATATCAAATGCAACAACCACAACAACAACAATTATTACAACTAAAATCAAATTTAAATAGTGCAACATCAACAACTACAAATAGTACAATTACATCACCAATAATGGCATCAGTACCATTGGTTCAACATACCAACAATAATAATGGTCAAACATATCATCATCCAGAAATGTCAGCATCAACGCAAGAACATTTTTTAAAGTTACTAACACAAATTCAACAACATCAACAACAATCAAGTTCGTTCATTTCGAATCATGATTATATAAATAGTCAATCAACTGCTGCAAATTGTAAAAATAATAATAGTACAATGATACCGTTAATAAGCGAACCAATTGCAACTGCATCTTCAACATCACCTTCTTCACCTGAAACCATTACAAATGAAACAACATTAACACCATTACCAATAATTACATTAACAACTGCAGCACCAACCAATGGTACCACCACTTCTACATCTGCTACAGTAAAGAAAATAACATCAACTGCATCAAGAATAATTGCATCACCACCACAATCACCAAGAAAAACTAGTAATAATAGAAATAACAATAGTAAAATTAAAAATAAGACACATCAAGTTCAAATGAATATTCAAGCACAACAACAATTACAAGCAGCACAACAACAAGCACAACAAGCAGCCGCGCAACAACAATTACAATCACCAAATATGAATGGTGGTAATTCATCTTCATCAACGCCAAATTTATCACCAACCATTCATTCAATGACAACATTACCAGGTTTCAATTTAAGTAATTCATCACCACCAACTACAACACCACCACAATCACCACCATTACCACCACCAATGGTAACAACTACAACCACAACACCAATAATCACAACACAAACTATTAAATTGGGAGCAAATGTATCTACAATTGTCAAACAATTAACTTCAAAAAGAGCATCATCTTCATTAAACAATTCAACAAACAACCATGTAAATAATTTAACTTTATCACCATCATTAAACAATTCATCAAACTGTACAGAAAACAATTTATCACTATCAACTTCAACAACATCTACAAACAACAACAATAACAATGAAGATAAAAAAACCATTTGTCTCAATTTTTTAAATTTCTTTTTCACAGTTAATCCATCATTGGTTACACCATCGACTAGAAGATCACAAATTCTATCATTATATGTAAATAAAATTCAACAAGAACTTAGATATCGAAGACCCAACGATATGGCAAATCTATGTGTTGTACTATACGGTTATTTATTTTCATCATTGGATGAACAAACAATCAAAGAATTTATATCTAGCCATTCATCAAATTTACAAAGATCTAAAAAAGAAGAAAGAAGAAAAAAAAGAAAAAGAGATAATAATATTAAACAAGAAGAACAAGCACAAGCATCATCTGATCAAATTTCAAAAGTTTCAAATATTAATAATATGTTATCACCAAGAGCTTTAATTAATTCACAACCACAACAATCACAATCAGGTAGCGCAACTGATTTAACTGGTGGTGATATTTGGAGTTCAAATGGTACTTTTGGTAATATTAGTGTAAACACAAATAATAGTAATAATAACAATACTGTAGTATCAGCATCATCAATGGATAGTTCAAATTGTAATATGTCAAGTTTAAATCATGATATTGAAATAAGTGCAACTGAAGAAGATGATGAACCACCAATTTCATTACATGATGCTTTTGTAAATTGTTTAAAGTCTTGTTCATTGTTACCATTTATAGAGTTTAAACCAGTTTCAACATTACCATTGACTAGTGATGTTTTACCAATTATCGATTCTCAATATACTCAAGAAGATTTAATAAAATGGGAAAATCAATTAAAAGATTTAAAATCAACTTCAAAAAGTAATCAAGCTCAAGTACAAGCACAACAAGCACAACAACAACAACAATTAGCTCAAGCTGCTTCTCAATTACAAAAACAACAAGCACAAGCACAACAAGCTGAACAACAAGTACAATTACAATCATCACAACAACAACAAACTACTGTTATAACAACACCAACCACTACAAATATTTCAAATTCAACTCCACAATCACCTTCAATTCCAACAAATTTAATGACAACTTCTTCAGCAACCTCTTCTACTGCTACTTCATCAACCGCCTCCTCTTCAAATAATAATAGTTCATGTGGTTCATTAACAAATTCATCAAGTAACATTACAATTCTTGATGATTTTAAACCATTTAGCCCATTCAATCTAAGTAGTAGTGATTTAAAGATACCCTCTTCACCATTAACAGTTCAATTATTACCATCACCTTTACCTTCATCACCTTTAACAAATCATAATTCAAATAGTAATAATAATAGTAATACTGCAGCACCAATGATTATTACATCATCTTCTTCCAACAATAACACCACCAACATAAATAATTCAATGTCATCATCAGATGCAAATAATGGTGTATTTGTAAATATTTATGATAATCCAGAAGATTTTACAATTTATGTTGCAATTCCACATAGTCAAAGTGATACATTGAAAGTTACAGTTAATCAAAATGAAGTTATAGTTGAAGGAGTAATATCAATACCCGATACAATTTGTTTACCCGATGGAGTTGAAATGACAATTCCAGTTTGTTATCCACCATCATTACAACGTCAAGAATTTAATGAAGGATCATTTAGAAAACAAATTCCATTAACATCACCAGTTTCCAGTTATGTAGTTGGTAGAAAAGAAGGTGTTATAGTTATAATTGCTAGAAAAGATTTAACTGCTCTCTTGTCAAATATTTTATTAATTCAACAACAACAACAACAATTACAATTACAACAACAACAACTACAACAACAATTACAATTAAAAGTTTAAAAAAATAATCCTCAAACAAACAATAACAACCAACAATAATTTAAAAATATACACCCTCTATTTATTTATATCGTCATATGAAAAAAAGTTTAAAATAAGCTTTCAAATAAAAAAAAATGTCGTACAATTATTTTATCACAGACAGAAAATAGTTTATTTTATTTCTTTGTAGTTCGAACTTTTCATAACTATTAATTTTTTAATTTGTGTGATTAATCACATTGGATAAAGTATATAATTTATTTTAATTATTTATTTTATTCAAAAAAAATGATGACACATGTATACGATCATGTAAGCTCGTGGTAAATTAATGATCGTATGATATATTTATTTATTATAGTGTTTGTAAAAATAAATATATATATTAATCATTGATTTAATAATAACTTTAGTAAAGAAAAATTAGGAATCATAAGTTGAATAATGAACTATAATTCAAAAACAACAAGTGAAGAATATGAAACATAATATTAATAAAAAAAAAGAAAAGATTTATTTTATGTTTTATTATTTGTGTTTTTTTTTTTTTTTTTTTTTTTTTTTTTTTTTTTTTTTTTTTTTTTTTTTTTTTTTTTTTTTTTTTTTTTTTTACTTTTGTTGATATTTGATTTAATATGATTGATTTAGAACTCATAATCTTTTTCGACATCAGACCAAGGGAATTTTTCTCTAAGTGCTTTAGTTAAAATCTTTTCAACTGGTACTTTATTCTTTTTGCACCATGCAACGGTGATACGTGGATCCAAGTAATTAATTTTTGAAGTACCCAATGCAACGGTTTTGAGTTCATCTTTACCAGTCTTTTGAATTTCCAACTTTTTAATTTGATCTTCGTATCTTTTAATTTTATCCAATACTTTTGCTTCACCATCTGGAATATTTCTAGACTTTTCAAATGAAGCATTAACATCGAAAGAAATTTCTTTATCAGTCTTATCTTTATCTTTCTTATTGGCAATGGCAGCTTCAATAAGTTTTGGTAAACGAGCAGCTTCACGTTTATTGATATCGGCAAGTTTTGATTTTGATTTCTTACCTAATTTCAATGAACAAAGATCTTTAAGATCTTGAAGTTCTTGAACTCTATCATCTATTTTACCCAATTGATCAGCAAAATTCTTTGGTGGTGCACGTTGATGGTTACATAGAATGGCAACTTCACGATTACAACGATTGTAAAACAATAACTTTTCTTCGGTAGTGACAAATTCTTTTGCATCCATTTTATCCAATTCATTTTGAAGTGTAATTGAAGCATTGTATGTACGGAATACTTTAGCGGATAGACCAGTCATTTGATTTTTTAAATGTTTATTCAAATGGGAAACAGTGAGATCACTAAACAATAGATCAGTTTGTTCTTTACCTTTAACCAATGATTTGAGTACTTTGTATGCATCAGCTCTAATTACAGTTGTATTTAAATATCTCATTGAATCTTTACCAAGGAAATCCAAAGTGATTGTATTTTTATCTTCCAATTTAATATGTTCAACACGTAATGAACAACAACCAACAGTATCTGCTTGATCTTCACCTTTTTCATTACCAACACGTAACGCTAAGAAATCAATGAGATAAAGTGCTACACCCAATTGACGTTTAATATCATTATCATCTTTAAATGCTTCAATGTAACCTTTTCTAATATCACCAATACAATTTTTAAGTCCACGTGCAATTTCAAATTTCTTTCTATCAGCTTGACCTTTGATCTTTGAAGATGGTGCTAACCAAACATATTTAAAACCACCATTAATACTTTCTCTCCAAAATGCTAACCAAGTAACAGTGTTATTGTGAATTACTTCTTTCCAATTTTCACCCTTGATTGGAGATAATGGTATTTTTTCACCTTCACCAATGTTCAAAGTAACATCAGATGGTGAAATTCTTGCTTTGAGCATACCAGTTTTTGGATGTTGACCACGACCTAAAAATAATCCTGGTGGTTCAATCATATAATTACCAACTTTTTCTTTGAAACCATCAATCATTGCATATCCATGAATATCTTGAACCTTTTTCTTTTCTGCTGCTTCTTGATCTTTTTCAGACTTTGATCTTGCTTTTCTTTGTTCTTTTCTTTCCTTGAGGAATGCTTGAATATGACTGAAATCACACTTGCCCAAAGTTTTAACGGTTTTCTTTTGTTCTGGTGTGAGTGATGCTTTAAAATCTGCAAAGAAATTATCTCTAAATGCTTCTTTTTTAATGTGATCTGTTTCAATGTAATTTGCGTAAAATGTTGCAATTTCTTCTTGTACTGATGTTAATTTAAATGGTTTACCATCATATACAAATTTAATACCATGTGGAATGTATGCTGGTGGAAATACTGGTCCATTATGTGAGAGTGTTGTCCATTTAGTTCCATCATCTTCTTCATTTTCATTTTCCCACCATTTATTTTTACCATCATCTTCTTCCTCACCTTCTTCATCTTCATCTTTACTACTCTTTCTTTTCTTTGTTGCTTTTTTCTTTGGTTTTTCATCTTTTTCATCGTCTGATTCTTCTTTTTTAACTGCTTTTTTAGTTGTTGCTTTTTTAGTGGTGGTTGTTGTAGTGGTAGTTGTAGTTGTTTTCTTTTCTGCTGCTGTTCTCTTTGCAGGTGCCTTCTTTGATACTGTTGTTGTTGTTGTTGCTGCTTTTTTCTTTGGTTTTTCTTCTTCACTATCGCTATCGCTATCACTACCACTTGAACTACTATCACTATCATCACTTGAACTACTATCTGATTCAACTGGTTTTGGTTTTGCTTTAATTGGTGGTTTTGCAACAGCTGCTGGTTTTGTTGATGATGAAGTTGTAGTTGTGGTTGTTGTGGTTGTTGTTTTCTTTGGTGCTGGTTTTGATGGTTTAGCTGGTATTAATTTCTTCTTTTTTGGTGCATCACTATCGGAGCTATCTGAACTATCTGAACTATCACTATCGGAACTATCACTATCTGAACTATCTGAACTATCGCTTGAACTACTATCTGAAATTATTTTCTTTTTTGGAATTGGTTTCTTTCCATTTGTTGATGTGGTTGTAGTTGTGGTAGTGGTTGCTTTATTCTTTGAAGTTGTTGGTGTTGGTGATGTTACTTTTTTAACTACACCATTTTCAGTTTTAACTTTTTTATTTGGTTGTGGTGGTGATGTTTCATCATCATATAAATCATCATCTAATCCTTTTTTAATAATTGATTCAGCTGTTGATATAGTTATTGTTGCTGTTGTTGTTGTTGTTGCTGTTTCTGTTTCTGTTGTGCTACTAGTATTCATTGATTCTAATTTTTCATCTTTTACCTGAATATGTTCAAAAACTTCAAAAGTTAATACACAAATTCATTTTTAATAATATACTTTATAGTACCTTTTTAAATCTTTGTATACATACGATTGGAGTTTCAGTTGTATTCATTGTAACTTCCATTTTCTATAATTATTATATTATATTATTATTATATTCGCGATTTGTAATTATATATATTATATGAAATAATAAAAAAATTGAAACAAGGTTTTAAAATTTAAATAGTGTTATAAAAAAAAAAAATTATATAGTTCGTTTTTTACAAATTAATTAATGAAAAAACAGTGTATATGTTTAAAAATAGATTATAGAAAAAAACACAATTATACAATATCAAAAAAAAAAAACAAATAAATAATATTATTATTATAGATTACTATTGTATATGTATTTGTTATTTATTGTATGTTATTGTGTTTGTTGGTTTATAATAAAAAAAAAAAAAAAAAAAATTTTCTAAGTCGAAACTGTCGCGTAAAAAAAAAAGTTAGAAAAATTTCAAAAAAAAAATAATTTCCTCAAACATGTTGTTCAATATAAATTTATATCATATAACATATTAGCAATAAATATATGTGGTGCGTTGTTTTTTTTTTCTTTTTTGTTGTTTTTTCAAAAAAAAAAATAATTTGCCTCATTCATACTGTACCTTTTACGATTATTATACTATACATGTTTTTATTATAATTATTAAGTTTCAAAATTAGACCATAAACTAGGAAACCAATAAATTACTTCGTTTGATTGATCATCTATCCAAATCATTGATTCTTGTAATAAAAAATTCTATAAATATATACAAATATAGTAGAATTTGAATTTTATCCGTTAGATATTATTTTTTTTAAATTTTCTAATATAATTTAGCGCAATTATTAAATTACTACCACTTACTAATACATTATTAATTCTATCATTATTCCATTTTAATTTACTAATTATTAAAGATTGAGTTATTGAAGCATTGTTATCTTGTGCTAATATGATAATGTCTGTATGATCTTTATTTAATTCGCATGGTACTGATTGAACCAACTTTTTACCACCACTCATTTTAATAATGTTGAAACCATTACCCAATACTTTTAATTTTGATATTGATGTTTCTATATCATCACAACTAATCTCTTGTGAATTTTTACCTCTTAATTTTCTTAAATGTTCTGCTAAAGAATTCATCTCTATTAATCCACCATTACTACTTCTATATTTTAAACAAATTTCAATAATTTGTACTCCCAATGTATAATAAAAATCGCCTACTCCTAATACTTGACACCAAAATCCTTTATTTGCTAATAGTAGTAGTGGTAGATAGTAGTGGTAGATAGTAGTGGTAGATAGTAGTGGTAGATAGTAATAGTAAGTAAATGAAGTATGTATGATGACAATAACGATATTATTATTATGATGTATCGATATACATACAAGCTAATGGATCAACACCAATCATATTACACATATCTTGAAAGTATTTTCTAAATTCAGGGTTTTTAATGATATCTTTTTTATGTTTATTTGCAAATATTTCAAGATTCTCTTTAAATAAAACCAATTGTTCTTTAATTTTATTTATATTTTCAGAATTTAATTGTTCACCAACATTTTGTAATTGTTTTTGTGTTTGTTTTTGAGTTTGTGCTGCTTGAATACCTATACCTCTTCTCATAGTTTAGTTATATATAGTTATTTTATATGTGCGTGTTGAAGTGTGATATTTTAAAAAATTAAATTAAACAACAAAAAACAACTTTTTTTTTTTTTTTCATTTTTCATTTTTCATAAAATAAAACTATAAATATTTATTTATGTATGATGGATGGAATATCAAATTTAATTAATCCATATTCATCATGTAGAAGTGTAGATTGTTACAAGAAATTATATACTATTAATGAAGGTGCATTTGGTGTAGTTTATTGTGCAGAAGATAAAGAGACAAATGAAATTGTAGCATTGAAAAAAATAAAGATGGAAAGAGAAAGAGAAGGTATACCATTAACAAGTGTAAGGGAAATTAAAGTTTTAATGGAATTAAAACATGAAAATATAGTTACAATTAAAGAAATTGTATTGGGTAAAAATATAAATAGCATTTTCATGGCAATGGAATTTGTTGATCATGATTTACGTGGTTTAATGCAAGTTATAAAGAAACCTTTCTTACCATCGGAAATAAAGACACTTATTAAACAATTATTAAATGGTGTATCATATATGCATGATAATTGGGTAATTCATCGTGATTTAAAAACTGCAAATTTACTATATACAAATAGGGGTGTATTGAAAATAGCAGATTTTGGTCTAGCAAGAGAATACGGGTCACCAATTAAACCATTATCGGAAGGTGTGGTTACATTATGGTATAGAGCACCTGAATTATTACTAGATACTAAAATTTATACACCAGCAATTGATATTTGGTCAGTTGGTTGTATATTTGCAGAAATCATTTCAAAGGAAGTACTAATTCAAGGATCTGCTGAAATTGATCAATTGGATAAAATATTCAAATTATTTGGTACACCTACTATTGAAAGTTGGCCAGGTTTCTTTAAATTACCATTGGCAAAACATTTAAATCTTACACCTCAACCATACAACAATTTAAAATTAAAATTCTCTCATATCACCGATAATGCATTTGACCTGTTAAACAAATTACTTGACCTAAACCCAGAAAAAAGAATATCTGCCTCCGAAGCTTTACAACATCCTTACTTTTTTGAAACTCCATATCCAAGAGATCCATTATTAATGCCTACTTGGCCTTCTTCTCATAAAAAATCAAATTAATTAATATAATAATCTAATAAAAATTGTAAATATTTGTTATGTGTTTGTTTTGTTGTTGTTGTTTGGTTTTGTGTATATGTTAGTCGGTTTATTTCTTCGTTGTTTTCTCCATTTTTTTAAAGTTAAAGTGTTAATAAATACAATATACAAAAAATAAATCAAATAATTGTTGTAATTGTTTATTAACATTCTAATTCAATGAAAATGGAGAAAATAAATGAAAAATAAACCGAATAATATATATATTTAAAATCTATTGTCAATCTGATTGTGTGTTCTAATTTTAAAAACACACATTTTTATTTATATTTTTTGATCGGTTATTTTTCATATTATTTTTTTTAATTTGACATATCTAACACACCCACTCACATTCGCTCAAATATAATTTCAACTAACCGACATTTTAAAAATAGATTACTATAAATTATAATAAAATAAATCAACTTTCACTGGTAGTGGTACTGATATAAAGATAAAAAATAAAAAGTATAAATTGTAAATCACTTTTTTATTCATTAAATCAATCAAAATTGTATTTGTATCTGTATTTTTATTTGTATTTATAAAAAAAAGAAATAGTATGTCATTATTATTTATTATTATACTATTAATGTTGGTTAACCAACAATGTATTTTTAGTGTACCAGTTGAAAATAATTTTAATTATTGTGAAGGGTTAAAAGCAGGTTTAAACTTTTACAAAGCACAAAGATCAGGTATAATTGATCCAACTTCAGAATTTCCATGGCAACGTAATAATTCATCAACATACTATGATACATACACTGGAAATTTAAAGAGTGATGATGGTTCAGGTTATTTATCACAAGGTTATTTTGATGCTGGTGATTATTTAAAGGTATTTATATTAAATTTGTGCGTATGATTATATTAATATGTTATATAATATTAACTCTCCAAATGAATTTAAATGCAGATTACATATCCATTAGCATTTTCAATGACAGCATTATCATGGTCATTTATTGAATTTAAAGATAATATTAAAACATGTGGATTGACAGAAGGTTATTTAAAGACAATTAAATTTGGTGTTGATTGGTTAATGGCAGCACATCCTGAAGCAGATGTAATTTATGCACAATGTGGTCAAGTTAGAGACCATGATACATGGGAACAACCATCACAAATCTATAATAATAAAAGAGCAAGAGATTGTGAATCATTTAAAGTTACAAAATCAACACCAAGTTCTGATATTGCTTTTGAAATGGTTGCAACAATGTCTGCTGCTTCAATTGTATTTAAAGAATATGATCTAGATTATTCAGATGTTTGTAAAATACATGCATTGGAATTATGGAATTTTGGTATTAATAATCCTGGTATTCAACAAAATAGTATGTATTCTTCAAATGGTTATGCAGATGAACAAGTTTGGGCATCTGCATGGATGAGCTATATATTTCCAGAGGAAAGTAAATATAAACAATTCTATCAAGGTAAATTCAATAGTGATAAACATTTTTCATATGATTGGGGTGTAGTGTATAGTTGGGATAATAAGTTAGCTGCTGCTTGTATATTTGTTGCTAAATACTTTAATGAATATATTAATGAAGCAAATTCTGTAATTAATAGATGGAATAATGGTGTTGCTAAAACTAATGATGGTATATTCTTTATTGATAAATGGGGTAATAATAGATACGCTTTATCAGGTTGCTTATTAGAAGCAATTTGGAATAATGGTAATAAAAATGCAGTTGCTGGAAACTACCAAAATTTTGCATTGAAACAAATGCAAATTATATTGGGTAATAATAGTAATCATCATTCATATGTATCAATGTTTGGTTTTAAAGATGCAAAATTAACTAAAAACATTCATCATCGTGCTTCACATTTTTCAGATTCTTTTTCAATGTATTCACCTAAAGATAATCAGTACCCAATTGTAGGTGCCCTGTTACCTGGTCCAGTTGATAAGCAAGATACATATTATGAAGATCGTGTTAAATATGAAATGAATGAACCAACACTAGATTATAATGCTGTATTTGTTGGTGTTATGGCCTCATTGATCAACGAACAATCTAAAGCTGTTCAATTCCTTTTACCACCAATTGTATCAACAGTTCCAATTAGATTTCAAGATTCTGATGAATTCCTTGGTAATTCAATTAAATTATCAATACCAATTCAATTATTACTGATATTATCTTTATTATCATTGTTACTTTTAATAAATGTTTAAATAATATTATTTGTGGTAAAAAGTTTATTTATAATTTATTGTTGACATTTTTTTAAATCAAATGAATAGAAATCAATATTGTTTAATTGAGTGGCGTAGTTGTTGAATTTAGTTGATAAGATTTGTTGATATTCATTATTGTCGGCGATGAGAGAGACAACTGGAGCGGCAAAATTTGTGATGAATGAAAGAGCATTTTTCATGATGAAATAGTGACCACCACCTTCTACTAAAATAAAGAATAATAAATGAGTATGAGCATGATTTTTATATTCAACTTGGCTTTGTTTAATGATATCGGCATCAACTGTTTCATCAATGAATTTATAAGTTGTAGTATAAACTTGTTCGTATACTCTTTTTTGTTCAAATGAAAATGAATTGTCGGTGGCACATTTGATTACTCTGTAACTTGTAGTTAAAAATTCAACTGGTTCTTCTTTACCCAATTCAATTGGAATGTATGAATTGAATAAACCCATACTTGCATCAACTAAATATCTTTTACCATCAACTACAACAATATTTGTATAATGATATTGAACTAATTCTGATAATTGTTCTTTACTATTAATTGCTTTAGTTAATTGAACATCAAATCCACATTCTGTCAACAATAAACCAAATAAAACTGTCATATGTAAACATGTACCACCAATTTGTTTTATCATTAATCTATCAATACAATATTCATCAGAGAATTCATTTACTTGATTAATTAATAAATCTGAATTATCGTATGGAATATATTTTCCAATTGCTTGTTGAACTACACTGATATCATCAACTGATTTAATTTCAAAATTATCTTCCAATTTTAACAATTGAAATAATTTTGATTTAATATTACTTGTTGTTGAATATTTGTATAACATTTTTTAATTTTATTTATTATTATTATTATTGTAGTGATTGGTTTTTATTATGGAAAAAAAAACTTTGCATTTTTGTTATTTTTATTTTTCTTTTTGTTCCAAAAATAAATTTTAATCAAATTCAATTTTCGTTTTTTTTCGTGCTTTTTCATTGGATAATTTCAAATTTTCTATTTTTTTTCATATTTTTTTAAAAACAATATTTATTTTTTATTTTTAAATAGCATCATTTTTTAAAGTTTACAACAAAAATGTTGTGAACAGAAAAAACCAAAAAAAAATAAATTTGATAAACAACGCATTGGTGTATCAAAAATACAATATTGTACATGTATGATGTTTTTTATTATGTTGGTGTAACTGTAAATGTGATTGTAAATGTGTGTTAATTATCGTTTACGTTTTTTCAATAATATTATCAACATGTAAAAACTACTGTTATATATTCATAATAGAGTAATACAGAACTAGATTTTAAAAGATGTTGGTCAATTTATAAATTGACTTCATCTAAAATTGATCATTTTATTTTTATTTTTATTCTTTAGTCGAGGTATTCAAAAATATATAAAAATATATCTATGAATTTAAAAAAAAAAAATTATACACTATTTATTTAATAAAGGAGTATATAATGTAAATTTTTATAGGTTTTATTTTCATTTGTATTATAAAAAGAAATAATGTATAAATATTCATTACCAATAGTATTATTTATTATTGTATTACTATTAACTTTTAATTTTAAATTTGGTGAAAATGCCAGTAGACCCAAATTTTAATTATTGTGAAGTTTAAGAGGAAGTTTAAGCTTTTTTAAAGTTCAACGTGCAGGTGTAATTGATCCAACATCAAAGTTTCCATGGCAACATGAAATGACTTCTAAATTTGATACATACTTTCATGGTAGTAAGAATTCAGATGGTATTGGTTATTTATCAGGTGGTTATTTTGATGCTGCTGATTATATTAAGGTATTTATTAAACTGGTCTTAAAAATATTTATATAAATCATATATTAATATAGTTACGGTTAATAATGCAGATTACATATCCATTAGCATTTTCAATGACAGCATTATCGTAGACATTTATTGAATTTTAAAATAATATTGAAAAATGATAATTTTGAAACAACAATTAAACATGGTATTGATTGGTTAATGGCAACACATCCAGAACCTGAAGTAATTTATCTTCAATGTGGTTTACAAGATGATCATAAAACATGGGAACAACCATCACAAATTTATGAAAAACATCCTGATAGAAATTGTAATAAAATGATTATTACAAAAGATAATCCAAGTTCTGATATTACATTTGAAATGTCTGCTGCTTCAATTGTATTTAAATCTGATAAATCATATTCTGATAAATGTAAATCACATGCATTGGATTTATGAAGTATCAAACAATTACTGATAATGCTGAAATATATAATTCAAAATTATATAAAGATGAATTAGTTTGGGCATCTGCTTGGTTTTTAAATTTCATCAGATAATCCAACTCCTTTAAATATAGACAATATTATCAAGCAATATTTACCCAAAGTGTAACTCCACAAGGTAATTTTTTGCGACCAATACACAATCATCATTCATATGTATCAAACTTGGTTTTAAAGATGCAAAATTAACAAATGATATTCATCATCGTTCATCACATTTTTCAGATCAAAATACAGAATGTTTACCACTTTCAAATAAATATCCTATTATTGCATTATTACCCGGTCCAATTTATTTAAAAGATAATTATTTCATTGACCGTTCAAAATATCAGATGAATGTACAAAATGATTTGGTTTTAAAAAATGGTCAAACCCAAGCTTCAACATTACCATCTGCATTCAATATTCTCAATCATCAACTTATCAATACTACTCGTATTACAGCAGCCTCTACAGATACTACTACTGGTACTAATTCTGTAACAACAACTCATCAATCTACTACTGGTACAGGTACAATTCTACATCATTATCATCATCACAAACTTCAACTTCATCTACAAACAAAGAAGTATTAAAAAGTTCAGATATTGATTCGCCACAAGTAGCAGGTGCTGTTAAAATCTTATTTCCAATACAATATTGATTTTATTAATATTATCTTTGATTAAATAAAATGTTTTTTTATTTTAATTTAATGCATTTATTTTGTTATTGTGATTATTATAACCAATTTAAATCATATTTATAATCTAAATTATTTGTTAATTTTTTTTTTAAATGTAATATTAAATCTGGTTCATCATTTTTAAAATTTGAATTGATTAAATTTGAATTTGTATTTTTATAATAATATTTAATTATATGAATGTTATGTAATTGAATTGTGGCCGTGATCATTTGTTTTGTAATTTTAAAATGTTTTGGATAATGTTTTAAAAGTAGATTACACTTTTCAATATTACCATACACAAACGAATTTGAGAATAAATTGTCATTATCATTTTGATTAAATGTAGATTTAATTTCATTGATTCTTTGTGACTCGTATTCTTTAAATAATGAATTGATAATTGATTGAATTTGATCAGATTTATAAATTTCAAAAAATGATTTCTGTTCTGATGGTGTACCTAATTGTTGTTGTGGCATTTGTTGATTTAATAAATCAACGATTTTAGCACTGAATGTACCATAACCAATTAAACTTTCAATTGATCTTGATTTATCATCAAATACTTTTTTAACATCTGTAAATATTTCTTTTAAAATTTGGTTTCTTGAGTCTGGATCTTTAATAAATTTATTATAAGATGAACGATTTCTTGAATTGAAAAAGAATGAATTTACAAATTTTAAAAATTGATTTGAAAATATATTTTTGAATAAATTGAATCTTGATATTTCAAATTCAATTGGATCTTTATATTGATCATTTGTTTCAATTATTAATTTTGATTCTTGATATTTATCATACTTTTCATCCAATGCTATATTACTGAAATTCATACAACCAATTGGTAATTTATAAACCTGTAATAGTATTTTAATTAAATCAAATCTTGATTTTAATAATGACTGATGATACAATTCAAACATTATTGTTAATTGATATTGGATATTACTAAATTCAATAAATTTAACAACATTTTCAATATCCATTGAACAAATTAATGGGAATAATTTGACACTGTAGTTGAATGTATTTATATACTTTGGAAATGGGTATTGTAAATCATACATTTCAATTGGTATTAATTTTAATTTTTGAGGTATTGGTTGATTATTTGTTGTATTTATGTATGTTAAAACTGGGAAACCAGTTACCACTATTCCTTTAACATCACCATTATTTACTAAATCAATTTGATTTTGAATAAATTGACAATGTTTGAAAAATAAATCTGTTCTTTTAATTTCCAAACAATATTTTAAAATTGAATTCATTGAAGTTGTAAAGAAACAATTACCACCTTTATCTTTCATTTCACCAAGTACACTATGAAATAATTGTGATGTTAATTTATCCAAAATTTGATCAAATGAGCTTGAAAATATATATTGTATTGAAAATGTATCAAAATGAATTTGATTGATATTACCACATGAACTTTCAATAAAGTCTATAATAAATTTTGACAATTTTGAATCTTTTAAATTTAAATAAAAGAATGAATGATGTAATTCTAATTTTAATTCAATACAATTGTATTCGAGTAATCTATGAATTGTCAATACTTGATTAAATGTAACATTTTTAAATTGAATTAATTTATCATATAGATAAACAATGAGCATACTATATTGTGATACTGATTCTGATGACGATAGATTTGAATATTTTTCAACCAACAATTCAATTGTTGATATTAACTTTTCAATTGAACATTTACCATTATAATAATTTACATGACGGCTGAGGTGATATAATTTTGGTGGAATTCTGAAATATTCTGATTGAATATGGCCAATTTTAAATTGAATAACATTGGTATCTTGATCTTTAATATACTCTTCAACACCACTATTATCCAAATTCAAAATAATTATATTATTGATAAACTCTTGATGTATATCAACTATTTCTAAATCTTTAACAACTCTACTAGAGTTGATACCTTTACCAGTAATATTGGTCACTCTACATTTAATAGCAGTTGGATAATGTTTCAAAATTTCACTTTCTAAATTTTTTAATTTAAATGATAGAATATCAAAACCAGTTAAGCTTGATTGATCCAATTTATCAATTTCCTTTATCATATGGGGTGTATCAGAAAGTCCACGTTCACATTGGAATTTATAATATAATTTATATTTGAGGAAAACTTCTTCTGGTGATAGTTGTTGATCATCAGCTGCAGGAAATTCAAATTTGTAATTACCTCTTGGTTTTGCAGTAATCATATCTAAATCAAATAATTTATTTTGTGATTTTAAATTTAATTGAGAGAATATTGGTAATGTAACTTGAACATTTGATTTATCTTTTGGATTACCAGTATATTCATTTGAATATAAATTTGCATCACCTAAAATGAACTCCAACATTTCTTTAAAATAGTGTTTATTATTTGATGCATCTTTAATTGAATTATCTTTAAATGATTTTGTTATAATTGGTTGTATTTTCAATAACTTTTTAAATGTTGATAAATTTGAATTGAGTGAACTATATTCCAATGATTTAGGATACACAGGTAATTTGTACGGTTCGTTAATTAATATGTCCAATATGAATTCATTGTTGATTTTAATTGCAACTTCTACCAAATTACAAATTTCAAATTGATTTCTTTTGTCTGGGGATAATAATATATCCATTATTTCTTTTAATACAACTTGTAATTCACCACCATCACCTTTTTCACCAACTCTTACTTTAAACAATTCAATTATACCATCTTTTGATATGTATACATGTTCATTTGGTGATTGTAATTTATATTTTAATAGTTGAAAGTTCTTTGTTTTAACTAATATCTCCAATGTGTTTAAATGATTGAAACTAATTCTATTATTTGAATGTATTTGATCTTGATTTTTATAAATTACCCATTCCGTATCTTTTATTATGTTTATTATATTACGAAATAAGAATTTGTTATGAAAAACTTTCCAAAATAATGTTTCATCGTTGTTGTTGATGTCACAATTTTTAATTATTTCTATCATTGTTGCCGTTGTTGAATTTTAGTTTAAACATTAAAAAAAAAAAGATAAAAAGATTTTTTTAAAAAATATCAGTCAACTGTTTATTTTGATAAATTAATCAGAATCACTCCAACTAAAATCTGAACTATAACTTGAATATTCACTGCAATCACTATCGCTGTCGTCAGGGTTATTGTTTGGAGTTGTAATTGTTTCTTTTTGGCGGTAATTTTTAAAACTATTATTATTCCTTTTGTTTTTGTTGTATTTGTTTTTAACTTTGTTGTTTTTAAATCTGTTGTTTCTGTTATTTTTATTCTTTGTGTTTTTTATTTTGTTTTTGTTGTTGTGAACTTCTTTTCTTTTGGTTGTATTTTTATTTATACATTGATCGTATATTGAATAACCTATTAGTGAAAAGAAAATAGAGATAAAAAGAAAAGAAATAAAATTTTCAAAGTTGATGTTGATGTGATTGTTTCTACGATATATAAGTTCATATTGAACAATGCAAGTATCGCCATTTATATATTCATCATTATCATTTTGATAACCTTTACAAATTACATCTGTATTATTTAATTTAACCAATCTATTTAAATTTCTTGCTTTACATTTCCAAATTACTTTACCACTATTATTATTACCCATATTTTTACATTTTATTAAATTTGGATGATAATACTCTGTTTCATTTACTGCCAATCCACCAATACATTTCATTTTTGATTTATTAAATTTTAAAACTGGTATATCTTTTAATAGTAGTTTATTCCCTTCTTGTTGTAATTGGCCACCATAATAATCATTTGTTTGGGCAACACTATTTTGTAGTAATATTAAACTTGTAATTAATAATATTAAAAACTTCATTTTATTTTTTGATACAAACAACCAATTTTTTTTTAAAATGTGATCGACATGGTTTTTTTTTAATTTTATTTTACATTGATCATCATGACACCGCATCTTTTAATAATGATAAATTTAAAATAATAATTTGCAGATTACTAATTTAACACAAACCTGATAAACATGTTTAAAGAAATCTCAATTTTGTGTTGTGGAGAATGAAGTTTCATTGCAAGAGTAATCATGATTGTTTATAATTTAAAAAAAAAATATTTCTATCGCATAAGCACCTACTGCAAAAATGAAAATATCTAAAAAAAAAAAAAAAATAAAAAAAAAAAAACATTTTTCAGCATCAGACAAACACCATCTGCTGTAAAAAATTATAATAGTTGTAGTAATAATATATTTATTTATTTATTTATAAAAAAATCATTTTAATCACACATTTTCACACACACAAAAAAAGTACGGTATCACACAAATACTTTTACTTTTTTTTCAAATTAATTTTTTTTCAAATCATAATCATATCATACTATACACACTACACTCTTGTAATATGAAAAATGTCATGGATAAACCATCCTCCTTCTACGTCTAATGCAACTGATCCTTTTGTAAGTTTAAAGAAGCAATATTAGTTATATATATTACTGCTTTACTAAATATAGTATTGTGTATTATTTTATATATATTAATGTTAGCTCTTTTTAATACTTACAGCTAAGAATAAAGTGTATTTTAGGAGAAGATATTAGAATTATTAAATTTAATGCAAATATATCATATGAATCATTAATATATCAATTGGAACAAGATTTTAATAATTCAATCACTATACATCAATATGAAGATTTTGAAGGTGATAAAGTAACCGTTAAAAGTAAAGATGATATAATGGAAGCATTATCAATGTATTTCGAATTAAAAGCATTGAACCCTTCAAAAATTATTTCAACTAAATTCTTTTTAAAAATATCTTCTTCATCTTCTTCATCAACTTCAAATTCTGCTTCATTATCACCAACTCAATCTTTAATAAATAATAATAATATGAGTACTATGAATATTAATAACATAAATATGAATAATAATATGAATGGTATGAATACTAGTAGTAGCAATATAAATATACCACAACAACAAACCGAAAGAAGAAAATTATCAAATGCACCACCATTAAGAACACCACCACCTTCACCACCATCATCACCAAAAAGTTCACCTCCATTTTTAGGTAGTAGTGGAAATAGTAATGGTAATGGAAGTAATATGTTTTTAGATTTTTATACATTAAATGGCAATAATAGTGGTAATAGTAATAATGGTAATAGTAATAATGGTAGTAATAGTAATAGTGGTAGTCAAATTAATATAGGTACAACATCAAGAGAAATAACACCACCATTAAGAACACCACCAGGTTCACCAAGATTAACTTTAATTAATAACAGTAATGGTAGTAATAGTAATTTAAATAGTGGTAATGGTAATGGTAATGGTGGAGGTAGTAATAATAATAGTTTAGGTCATATAAATAATCAATTAAATAACATAACAAATATAAATTCTCCACCACCATTAAGAACACCTCCTCCATCATCACCTTCTTCATCACCACCTTCTTCTTCATTCTTTTTTGAACAACAACGACCAACAGCAACAACACAACAACAGCAACAAAACTCATTTCTTCATTTTGATCAAAATGAACAACAAATGTATAATTTCAATCAAACACAACAACCACAACAACCACAACAATTAAATTATGATAGTATCATAAATTTTGGAAAGTTTGAACAACAAAGTAATAATGGGGGTATTAAGTTTCCTCGACCATTATCACCAAATTTTCAAAATACTTCCAACATCAATAATAACAACAATAATACAATTAGTAATAACAATAACAACAATAATAACAATAATAACAATAATAACAATACAAATATCAATACAAATATCAATACAAATATTACAGACTTTCCATCATTAATTATAAATGAACATGAAGAATTAATATCAAATCATAATATTAAATGGCAAAAAGGTCAAATTATAGGTAGAGGTGGATATGGTTCTGTTTATTTAGGTTTAAATAAAGATACAGGTGAATTATTTGCTGTAAAACAATTGGAGATTGTAGATATAAATAGTGATTCAAAATTAAAAAATGTATGTAACAGTAGTAATATTAGTAATAATATAATTAGTACTAACTTGTTTCAAATATATTTTAGATGATATTATCATTTAGTAAAGAAATTGAAGTAATGAAAACATTAAGACATGAAAATATAGTAAGATATTTAGGTACATCATTGGATCAATCATATTTAAGTGTATTTTTAGAGTATATTCCAGGTGGTTCAATTTCATCATTGTTGGGTAAATTTGGAGCATTCTCTGAAAATGTAATAAAAGTTTACACCAAACAAATATTACAAGGATTGTTATTTCTTCATTCAAATCAAATTATTCATAGAGATATCAAGGGTGCAAATATATTAATTGATACAAAAGGTACTGTTAAACTATCAGATTTCGGTTGTAGTAAATCATTTAGTGGTATAGTTTCACAATTCAAGTCAATGCAAGGTACACCATATTGGATGGCACCTGAAGTAATTAAACAAACTGGTCATGGAAGATCATCTGATATTTGGAGTTTAGGTTGTGTAATTGTTGAAATGGCAACTGCTCAACCACCTTGGTCAAACATTACTGAACTTGCTGCAGTAATGTACCATATTGCCTCTTCAAACCAAATTCCAATCATACCCGATACTCTCTCTCAAGATGCTGTTGACTTTTTAAATTTATGTTTTAAACGTGATCCAAAAGAAAGACCTGACGCATCACAATTATTAAAACATCCATTCATTGCAAATCTTGATGAATCAATTCAATTACCAATAATTTCAAATACAACCAACACCAACACCAATAGTAATACTAACACCATTACAAGTAGACCACATAGAGTTTCAGTTAGTTCTGGTACATCAAATAAAAATAGATACACACCACCATCAGTTACATCACCATCATCATCAACATCATCATCATCATCAAATATATTGAATATTAACACGAGTGGAGGTGGTGTAGTATTTAATATTAATTTTTATTTGAATCAAACATTGAAAATTATGGTATTTAAAAATTTAGAACCAAAATTTGTTTATGTTCTATCAAGAGTATGTAAATGTTGGGAACAAGTAATCAACGATGAAGAATTATGGATAAAATATTGTGGATCAAGATTAATTAGTAAACCTAAATTTGGTGGTAGTGAATCAACCACTTGGAAATCACATTATATCAGAGTTTACAAACAACAAAGAATTTGGTTTGAAAATAAAATTACGCATTCCACTTTGAAAGGTCATGATAAATCAGTGTATTGTGTTAAATTGGCATTTAATGATAAATTTATACTAAGTGGTGGTGATGATAAAAAATTAAAAGTTTGGGATACACATCAATCAAATCATCATAGTGGTATAGTTAGTGGTATTAGTATTTCAAGGAAAAGTAATGGAAATGTAAATAGTAGTAGTGGTGGTGGTGGTGGTAGTAATGGTGGTAGTAATGGTAGTGGTAATCAAAATGGTAATAATAGTAGTGGTAATGGCAGCGGTAATATGGGTAAACATTTATATTCATTAAAAGGTCATACAAATACAGTTAAAAGTGTTGATTATCAACAAAGTGATTTTTCAAGAATTTTTACAGGGTCAAGTGATTTTACAGCGAAAATTTGGTCAACTAAAACCAAGAAATCACTACTTACCTACAGTGGACATCAAGAAGCAGTTACATGTATAAATTATTTAGGTGATGTTGAGAGTAAATGTTTAACATCATCATTGGATAACACTATACATATTTGGGATGCAAATACAGGTAGTACATTAAGTCAACTTCGTGGTCATAAAAGTGGTATTGTATGTGCAAAAACAGATTCATCAATTGCAGGTTTCAATCATACAGTTGTTAGTGCATCAATTGATAAAACATCAATTGTATGGGATACTAGAACATCATCACCCGTTAGAAAATTCACTGATCATACTGAAGATGTACTTTGTTGTTATGTTTTCGATCAAAAAGTAGTAACTGGTTCTTGTGATGGTACTGTAAAACTTTGGGATATTGGTACATCACGTTGTATAGCAAATTTTATACCATCGGAAATTCGTGAAAAGAATTGGGTTTGGTGTGTTCAATTTGATCAATCTAAAATTATATCTAGTGGTAAAACTGGTGTAATTAGAATTTGGGATCTTTACAATGAACGTTCATCAAGAACTATTGGTGGTCATACTGAAACTATATTTTCATTAAATTTTAATAACAAGAAATTAGTAACTGGTTCAAAAGATAAAATGGTTAAAATTTGGCAAATTGATTGATAATATAAAATAAATAAAATAAACAATAATAAATAATAATAAAATAATAAATTAATTGATAATAATAACCAGTTATATATAAATTTGTAAATTGGTCTCTGATTTTTATTTTTTTATTTTTTTTTTCACCAAATTCAGTTAATTAATTCTCTCTTTCCAATATTATCTTATAATCAGTGCTGGTTATGACACCAATTTTAGATTTATAAAATTGACTGGTTTGACACATGGTTTTTATAATGAAAGAAAATAATATTCTTTGTTTAAATATAAAAAGAAATTAAAAAACTTGTTTTTGTCTATTAGTTTTTGTTGTTGTAGTGTTTGTTGTTGTGATCATTTTATTATTTGGCGATCAATAGTTGAATAGAATCACCCCAATTTAATTTGAGTTTGTTTGTTTTCAATATAAGATAATGTGTAGTGTGATATAATGACAATATAATGTTCAACTCCTTCCCCACTTACACACTCACATGTGAATTAAACAGTTTAATTTATATAAAAGTATACTTATCAACACAAATGTGTGTTGGCCTATACAAAAAATTCACACATATTTACAATACAGATATTTATTTATCTCTACTCAATTTAAATGATATTGTAAAATAGTTTGTTATATGTAACCCCCTAAATCAAATTTAAGCCAAATAAATTGAAAATTAGCACTCATGCTCACCACACACTACACATAATAATAGGATGATACATCACAAAAGTGACAATTTATATTTTTACAAAAATCAGCAGGTCAGATTTTTTTAATTATCAAAAAAATAATAAAAAGTTTTTTTATTTGTATTTGTAAAGTGTAATTAAAATTATTCTATTTAAAAAAAAAAAAACAAAATGATTCTTTTTTGTTAATACAATTATTTTTTTTTCTTTTAAAATAAAATACCAACTAATAAATGTAAGAAATATCACTCTCACCCACAAAATATATATTTTAAACATGTTTAAAAATAGCTATAAAAAAACAACATCAAAGACAACCAAACAACATACTTGATATTATAAATTTAGAACGCAATAATCATAAAATATTTAGTTTTAATATAATTGTACAATAATATAAATTAATCTTAGAATTAATTATGATGTGAGATGGTGTTGTTTGTTTTTTTTATTTAAAATTATAATTTGTTCATCATGAACACAAATAATAGTAAACACACACACACACTAATAATTTTACCTATAATAACCTCACATTTATAACTCACTCATATAAATATAATAATCTGAAATCAATTTCAGTTTTTTATGACATTGATAATCGGTCACCAATACCACCTCAACACCAAGATTAACACACTGAGGCTATTTAAAAAAATATCTTGCCACTCAGATTGAAAAAAATACCCCTACCAATTTTGAAACACACACTATCACAAACATAAAAACACATAAACGCACAAAATAATTTTTTTTATTTGTTAAAAAGTTTCTTGTAATTTTTTTTTTTATTTTTAAAAATATTTATTTAAATCGGACACAATATAAACCTACTCTAAACAAACATTTTGATGTTGGTTATTATTTTCAAATTTAACCTGAAATAACATAGTGTGCATTAATTTATGACATTTATACATTTTATAGAAACTAAATAAAATATACAATTTCAATCACAAAATACTATAAAATTAATTTCCTATATTTTAATGAAAAAGAGTAAATAAAGTTCAAACAAAAAAATAAAAATTCAAACAACAAACACAAAAAAAAAATTAAACATCAATTATATCGGATAACAAAAATTATACATGTATGGAAATTATATATTCAAAAATATATAACAAACACACTCAAATACACAAGCGCATACAATAATTACACCTCACCTACAAACTTTTCTAAAAAAATAAAAAATGTATATATAAATTTAATCCAAAAAAAGACAAATTAAAATTACCCCAATATCAACAACAAAAAAAACACACTCTACAACTAGTACATATTATTTATACATTAATTGTTTTTTGAGTGTATGTGGTTATTATATAGTGTGGGAGTTTGTGTAATAATCAAAATCAACACAAGCATTTATTTTTTTTTATTTTGTTTTTGTTGTTTTTTATTTTGTTTTTTTTTAATAAAAACAACTCAGCATATAAATAATTCATTATCATATTAAACAACTCAAAAAATAATACTAATAATAAATATAAAAATATAAATATAGAATATAAAAAAAAAAAAAAAAAAAAAAAAAAAAAAAATATTATTAAAAAAAAAAAAAAAAAAAAAAAAAAAAAACATGCAAAAAACACAAAAAAAAAAAAATTAAAAAAAAAAAAAAAAAAAAAAAAATTTTATATGGTGTTTTTCCATACTGAGTAATATTTAAATCCACAAATATATATTTAATTAAGTAATCAACATAAAATCACAATAAAATACATTCGATCAGTAATAATTGTAATTACAATGAAAATGATATCATATCAAAATCTCATTTTAATGTAACCCCACCTAAGACCATTGAAGTTTCGGATTTGATAGATATTATTTTAAAATAAAATAATAATAAAAAAAAAAAAATTAAAAAAAAAATTAAAAAATCATTTTACACATAAAAATACTATTTTTAGAATTTGTTTAAATTATTATTATCATAAAATACATGTGACATACACATACAATACACGATATTAAATTAAAAAACATAATAATTTATTTATTTTATTTTTTAATTTTTTTTATTTATTTTTTTTATTTATTTTTTTTATTTATTTTTTATTAGCTAATAAAATTAAATAATGAGTACCAATTGAAATATCAATTATATTATGATCAGATGGTAATGTGTATCTTTTTATATTAGATGGTGTATCTTTTGAAAATATAGTAGTAAACATTGATTTACTATATTCATTTTCTAGGGTGAAATTATCTTTTAATGACCATATACATAATTCATTTGGTGAAGATTCAAAAATGACTGCACCATGTGTATTTGAAATTGCAAACTTTTTAATAGTATCATTATTAAATTGGTCAAGTTTAAATTTAATAGCTTCACCACCATTATTATCAGTTGAATTCCATTTATATAAATTACCATCACTAGTTAATGCCATTGACAAATTATCAGCTGCGCCAATTTGAATAATCTTTTCATTTTCAGGTATGCCAGAAATTTTAATTAAATCAAATTGACCATTATTATTACTATCTACATAATCACTTCTTTGTGAATATGGTGATAATTGTAAATCATCACTATCTTGATATCTTAATTTACCTTTACCCCATTGGTATATTTCATTTTTATCATTTAATCCAATCGAATGGAAATAACCAGCAGCAATATCAATTAGATTATGTTTGTTTAATAAATTTGAAGGAATTGGTATTTTAATATCAGCAGGTTGGTTATTAAAGTTGATACCTAATTGACCATCATTTGATTTACCACATCCTAGTAATTTACCATTGTTTAATAGGAACAATGTGTGGTATAGGCCATTTACAATTTTAATGATTGAATTATTTGTTTGATCATCTTTTAACAACACTTTATTTGGAGTTTGTATATTTAACAATGTACCAATACCTAATTGACCATGTTGATTATTACCCCAACTATATATGGATTGTTGTTTACTATTTGGATCTTGTATAATTGCAAAACTTGACCAACCACCAATTGAACAATTTACTACATCTGATTTTGGAAAATTTGATACTCTTACACTATACGGTGTACTTTCAATAAAGTTTGGAAATATACTTGTATTTGATCCATACTTGTGCCCAATTTGAAAATTGAAATTAGCACCCCATGTTAATAAATCATTTGTATGTGTTAATGCTGCTGAATGTAGTAATGTTGATTGTAATGATTTAACAGAGTAATCTTGAAATAGTTCATTAAATGTTAATTCACTCTCAGATTTCCAATCACCTAATCCTAATTGACCATTATTATTTACACCAATTGAATAAACTGCAGTCTTTATTTCATCATTACCTTTTAATGAACTCCATGCAAATGCTTGTTTCAATTTATCAATTTTATTACCTTTTAATGCATCTCCTAATGAAATTGGTTTCCTCTTATTCGTTGTGTCAATTTCTTTTTTTCCAAATAGTTTTGAAAAAAAGTATCTATTATTTGTTGTATTTAATGTAGTTGATATATATAATTTATTTGATTGTTTAATAATTGATTGCATGTTGTGGTTGGTTGAAATTAAAAAATGAAAAAAGCTAAAAATTTAAAAAAAAAGTGAAAAATGAAAAAAACGAGTCAATTAAAAGAAATTGGAAATCATGATTTGTTGTCAACACACACATTTAGAGAGTGTGATAAATTGGTTATTAACAATTTACATTTTTATTAGTTATAATATTATTTTTTATATAATTTATATATTTTCCAATTTGTGTACAACCAATATCTTGTTTACAATTATCTTGAGTGAATTTATCAGATGATGATGAAACAATCTTTTCAATTCTTTGATAATGACATTCTTTTTTAATAGTGTTAACATTTGTACAGATTTGTAATTCCGAACAAATGATTTCAGATCTAGTACCATTTACAATTTGTTCAATTATAATTGGACCTGCTGATTTTAATAAATAATTACACTGTATATATATATACAATCATGATTAGATGTAAGTTATAAAGATACTAAAGAAAAAGGTAGGGAAAGTGTATGTATATGATGATATAATTCTTACAGCAGTTGAATAATTTGATGGAATTGAATTACAAAGTCTTTGCATTGCAGTATCAATTTGAGTGTATGTTAAATTATCAGTATGCACAAGACCTGCTAATGAATCAACAGAGAATTGACATAAATCACATTGAATTGGTGTATATGTTAAACTGCTACCATTTGATGATGAAATGTAAATGGTTGATAATACAATTAAAATTGTTAAACAAATAAATTTAATATTCATTTTATGTTATTTGTTATACGTTGGTTATTGTTAAAAATTATAAATTTTACAAAAAATAAAAAAAATAAACTTTTTTATAAAAAAAATATCTTTATAGATTTTTTATAGAAGGTCACTATTTATTTAAATACTAGAACTTACTAGATAAATAATATTTGTATCATTTCATTTAATGTATTTAACTATCCAATTAGACAGTTATATGTTTTTTTCATTTATCCCATTTTTATTATTTAAATAACACCAGGTCACAAATAATACTAGAATATTCTTTTTTAAAATCACTAATGTCTAGACATTAGGAAAATCTCAATATATTTGTGAATTTACAATTAGATATTTAACAATTAAATTATTTAAAATTTAATACGCAAATAAAAAAGACGTTATTTTAAAAATCGGTTTACACAAATTTGATTAAATTAAAAACAAAAAAAAAACTCTCATTTTTTTGTTTTCTTTTTTAATTTTGCAATTTTGCAATAACCTATACACGTTGCATAAAATAAAGTTTTTATTTTAAATAATAACATACATATAACATGTTGAATAATAATAATAGCGAAGATGAAAATTATAGTGACAACGATGAGCTATTAAATACCAATAACAATAATAACAATAATAATAACAACAATAACAATAATAACATTGAAAATGAAACATCATTATCTGATGATGAATATATAGATGAAATTGAAATTAAAAGAAAAAATAAAAGAGAAAATCTATTAAAGCAACAACAATCTCAACAACCACCACAACAATCTCTTCCACCACAAAGACCATTACATAGAGCATTATTACAATCAGTTGACACTGCAATTGATAGTGATGATTTAGAATTTGCAAGTCAATTAATATCTGTACAAAGAGAATTAAATTTAAATTTAAATGTAAATAACAATAACAATAATAATAATAACAACAATAATAATACAACCACAACTTCACCACCAACAATTGTAAATAATAATACAATTTTAACCGATTTATTTCCTCCAGCACAACCACATTCTTCAATTTTAAATAATGTTAATATGACATTATCAAATAATAACAATAGAATCTTTACAAATGATGTTACAACTTCATTACCACAACCACCACCATTACCATTACTACCACAACATCATCAACAACCATTTATAAATATCAATATAAACAACAATAACAACAATAACAACAATGCATCAACACAAAGAATTAGTCAATTTGAAGTATCAAGTGGTCAAAGTGATGATTATAATTTTGCAGACGATGAAGAAGATAGTGATATAAGAATTGATACATTTGAATTATTAGATGGTAATTCAAGTATAAATAGTAATAACAATAATAGAAACAACAATAACAATAGTAATCGTAGTGTACCACTTGATCATGAAGCAACCAATGATAATGATTATGATTTACCAAGTGTTGTACATTCAGGTTCTGATTATGAAACATTTTTAGATCTTAAAAAAACTGCAAATATAATTAAAGTACTATCAATTTTATTAATGGTAAGGATCATAAACAATTTTATTAAATACATCGTTATCCCACAATAATGTATATTCGCTAATATTTGTTGATATCTTGTACAGGTATATTCATTTATGTCATATAGTCAAAAATGGTGGTTAATATTTAGTTGTGGATTTATTTTTTGTCCATTAGGATTTTATGCTTCAAATACATTAAACAAAAAACCATTTTTAGTAGTAAGTTTTACTTTTTTTTAATGTATTAAAATATAATAATTTACTAATTTCACGGTAAAATTCTACAGTTTAATATATACCTTTTCATTGATATATTATTTAGGGTAGCATATTTATTTACAGATATTCAATATTTAAAAGGATTTGGAATATTTATTAATTTATTATTCATTGGATTAGAATCATATATGACTTATTTCTGTTTTTATCAATTTTATATGAAATTATCATCAAGTAGAGATACATTTAGAGAATTCTTTTTACATGATCAAGGTTTATTTTAATAAATATTAGTAATGACAATATATAATTAACAATTAATAAATAATAAATAATGTTTTTGTTTATTTTTAAAATAAATAAATATATGATAATATTGAAATTAATAATAATAATGATGATTTAATTAATGAAGCATTTGAAAGATCTGGATTTTCTTGATTATCTTTTAATGGTTTACATTTTGATCTTCCATTAGAAGATTCTTTAATATCTGGTGATAAACATCTAAAACAATCATATTGACTACATTTACCATGATTAAATTTACATTGAAATGAACATCTAATTTTAGATGAACATATAGTTGAATTGGTATTGGAATTATTGTCATCATCATCTTTAATATTATTTGAACAAAAACATTGATTATCTATACAAATACCATTATCAATTTCACAATTTGAATTACATGATTGTGATGGTTGACTGTTAATTGCGGCTAATATATTAATTAAACCAAATCCTTTAAAATTATCAGGTACTGGATATTGATTACTTGTTTTTAATAATACTTCTTTAACTTGTTTAGGTGACCATGTTGGATGTGCTTGCAATATTAATGCAATTGATCCTGCTACTAATGGAGTTGAATGACTTGTACCACTTGTATAACGATAAGATGTTGAATTAGTATCATCTGCACCATAACATAGTACACCTCTTGCAACAACTTCAGGTTTTAATCTACCATCCGCTGATGGACCATACGATGAAAATATAGCAACATCACCAAAATTATCAACTGCACCAACTGTAATACCTAATTTACTATCACCAGGTGGACCTACACCCAATTCCCCGTCATTACCACTAGCCGATACAGCAACTATACCTTTTGTACTTGCAATATCTAATGATTTTGAAATTGGTGATGAACCATCTCTTTTCCAATACTCATAATTTTGAGCGTATGATAATGAAATTGATATGATATCCGCTCCATTTGATTCACCCCATTCAATGGCTTCAACTAAATAATCTTCTTCCAATGGTGATTCTTCAGATACAATTTCAGTTTTTGCCAATAAAAATGAAGCATCAGGTGCAGCACCTATATATTTACCAGGTTTATTACCACCAATTTGTGAGAGAACAAATGTACCATGACTTAATTGTTCTCGATCATTACTACTTTTTTCGATTGGTATAAAATCTTTTTCCTGAATAATCTTTACATTCCCTAATGTTTCATGTGATTTCATAAATCCTGTATCAATAACTAATACAATTACACCTTTACCTGTATACCCTAATTTATGTGCTTCAATTACATTTATTTGATTTAATTGATAAAATGATTTACCATAATCAATACCATTAACAATTGTTGAATTACCCAATACATTTGAATCTTGCTCAATAAATTGATCATTATTATCATGATTTACCGTTGATGTTATTGCACCTGTATTCAAATTCTCTTTTTTACCATTACCACCATTACCATTTTTACTACTAACTGTATTTGGTATTGTTAATTGATTTACTATTTCAATTTTATCTATATATTCTAATGATGATAGGGAATTTAAAATATTTGATAATTGTTGAGTTGTATCGGTGTTTTCTGTATTTATAAATTTTAAATTGAATGAAACTGAATTTAACCATTTTGAGGACACTCTCTTTGTCATTTTTGATAAATTATTATTGTTATTCTTTGAATTACCAATAGTTAAAACATTTGAAATATATTCATCTTTAATTGGATAATCATAGGAATCTATATATTGATTTGATTTTAATTCACCTTTATTTAATCTTCTATGTTTTGATTTTTCATTTATAAAATTAAATTTATTTAAATTATTTTCATTATTATTTAAATTTTTATCTTTAAAATAAATCCATAAATTAATTTCTTGAATTTGATCTTTAATTGGTGATGGAGTTGTTTCTTTTATATTATTATTTTGAATATTATTATTGTTATTGTTATTATTTTTATTGATATTATTGTTGCTTTTACTGCTATTATTATTATTAGAGGACGAGG